>WMED01011291.1:0-15339 GCA_019650415.1 Pipa parva | reverse complement strand
TTCCGAAGTGAGGCAAACACTACGCACCTCACTTCGGAGCTTCATGAATTCCCCCCTAAGACTTAATAGAGGCCTAGAACCAAGTACTATCACTCAAAGTACTTTATATTCGGGCATAGAGTAACCTGACAGGCTCCCTTAAATAGAACAGGAGCCTGTCACATGATCGCGGCTTGAAGGCAGAAGAGGCGCGTGACCGTGCCGTGCACGCTAATGACAGTGTGCATGAGCGCGGTCATGTGAAGAGACATGGCGCTTCCCAGCGCTGGAGGCAGAGCGCCGCTGGAGCGAAGGCAGGTAAGTACTAAACATAACATCTACTCTTTGGAATTGAGGATATTTTGGCAAACATGCCTCTTGTGACATCATGCTATTCTTGTGCCGCCACTAGGGAATGCCCTACTATTTTTAGCATGTAAGGAAGGTCACTTAAGACTAGGGCTAAAAGGGAACTTTTTAACTTTTTGTTGAATCTCTAAGTCCTTGTGACTTAAAACCCATTTTGTTTTCCTGTTTTATGCTCTTCCCACAATGTACTCCTTTACCTTTCTTTCAACCTGTGTCTATTTTACCTCCATTAAATATCAACTTGGGGTTACATCTATTTTGTATTCTTCTATTTGTTGTGCCATTAATATTTAGTACTATAGAGGTGTGGGGAAACTTTACTTACCTTTGTGATCCATTCCAGCGTCGGGTCTCTCGTAGCCTCGGAAGCGCCACATCTCCTCCTTGGCGCGGCCGTCGGGTGTGCGCGCTGATGTCATTGCACGCACGCCGCGCTTTTTGAATCTGCACAGCGCGATCATCTGACAGGATCCCTGGCTATATAAGGGAGCCTGTCTGATGGTGCCGGCGCCTGATTATAGGTTTCCCTCGTGGGTTTATATGCACCAACCTGTTCCTAGTAAACTCCTGTTAGTATTAAAGCACCTATTCATTGTCCCTGTATCTGCCCTGCTAAGCACTTGTGTCCTTGCCTGCTCCTGCCATCTCTGGGGTCTGTCTAGTTACTCTGTCTGGGTATTCAGTCCTAGGGGCCGCAACCTGGGTTCCCTCCGCAGCAAACTCCTTGCGGGGGCTCTAGGTGAAAACCGGAGGTTCCTTAGACTCCGCACCCTAGTGTCTGTCTGCCTTTATGGGGTTACAGCTGCTTCCTCCTTCTCTAGAAGTGGTTACCACTTCTGGACATTACAAGAGGATGCTGGAGTATGACCCAAATTCTCTACACTGTCCCAGACCTCCATTTGGGTTTCTGTTGGTGATCCTGGGCTTACCTTTCCCTCATTCTATTCCGGTCTAAGCCATTCTGCTCAATCTGCCATTTCCTTGCTTTCCTCATTCCTTCTTCCTGTGTTCTAAGAAATCACACTTATAAAGGATATCATCATTTAAAGCCACAACTAGAAATAAAAGAAATGGATCACAGTAAATGGGTTTAATTAGAAACTATGGAGGTGTTCTATTCTCCACATCCTCAAAGAACAAAGTTTATTTCTTTATTCTGTGTCCAGTGGTAGGGAGTGATTTAAAATATTGTTGTAGGGATCTCTAGAAGAAGATCACATCCTATACATGGGGGTTCTGGTAAGCAGAGGGACAAAACACACTTCTAATACCATTATTCATGCAGTCCTAAATAGTGCATGACCATATCCTTGACAACCAAACCAAATCATGGGGCAGTTGATGATGTGGCATTTCCCATGGTGACAAAAAACATGCCTCTAAACTTGCATTTACTAAAATGTAAAATCAAATTGAGCACTGCTCGTTACAGTGTGCCGACAAGCGCTATAGAAAGAGAGCTCTCTCAGCGCTTCCAGCTTGCTAGCCAGTCTGGGGCCGCTAACATCACTGGCTTCCAGGTTGCTAGCCAATCAGGAGCTGCTGGCATCACCACGAGTCCAGATTGCTAGCCAATCCGGAGTCACATGTGACGTTAGCAGCTCCGGACTCAAAAGGGCTGAGGAAGCCACCCATATATAGCTCCTTCAGCCCAAAAGGTTGCCGACCCCCGCTCTAACATATAAATGTACTTTTCTTTCTTTTTTTCTGTTTGTTTAAATTTAGGTTGACCAGTTACAATGCATTTTCAGATATATTTATCTGCTTCTTAGTATATAACATAGTAGAAATGCTTGTATAGTATACAGTATGCTTGGTGCAATATCACTAAGCATGTGTAAGCCAGTGTTGCACAGGGTTTGTCCATTTCATATGCTATCAAATTCAAATATGCACAAATAAGCAGACAGTGGGTTGAACAACATGTGTCAGACAGTGCAACATGAATGACTTTCATTAATTACAACCTGTAAGAATCCAGATGGAAGCGTATGCTTTTTACAGTGCAGGAACAGATCATGGGGATTCTCTCTGCATTGTGACTGTGCAAGCCATTGCTCAGCTCTGGCTGGTTACATGTGTTGCCTACAGTGTGGAGTATGTTCTTTTTTGAAATATATATAAAACACTATATGCATTATTGATTGGAGGCTGAATAGTCACGTGTAGCTCTGAATTAGAATTTGATCGCCACTTCCCCATGTTTGCTTATTGAGAAAACTCTGCGAAATATGTGTCTGATTTGGGCAACTACGATAGTTGTGATCTTACTGAGTACTTTGCATCACTTTGCATGCTTGTGCACAGGTACTTCGACTATTGAGCTAGTGCTGTAATCTGTCAATGAAGTGAATTCAAGTAGGTGTACTGCTCAAAATTCACCCATTTGACTCTGCCACATCAGAGCAGTAAATTGGGGGGTTGATGGCAGGGCTCTGGAGTGTTGTAACGTGACCATTCAAAAATTGCAAAGCAACTTCATTGGGGGAATTGTCATCAATTTTCACTACTTCTCATTCTACTTCTATTTGACTGACCTTGCTAGTCAGTTCGAGAAATCTATCTGTAGCTTCATCAATAAGAAGTGAATTTGTGAATTTTGGTGAGCAACTCAGTATCAAGGCAAAGTGACTGTCACTGTCCACTTGTTTGGCAAGTCGATTCACCTCTTGGTCAGTAAGGAGATGTGAATTTGTGACTATTTGGCAATGCAAATTGAATTGTAGTAAAGTGAATTCAACAGGTGAATTCATCCTTTAGTCAATAAGACCCTTAGGCCCTTATTCACCATAGTGCGAAGTGAGCCGCAAAGCGTTCGGCTCACTTCGCATATGGTATTATGTGCATGCTGATGTCCGCGTGCGGGACATCAGCATGCGCATAATACCATATGCGAAGTGAGCCGAACACATTGCCGGCTCACTTCGCACTATGGTGAATGAGGGCCTTAAAATCTAATTTAGGGGGTTATTCACTAAAGTCCAAATTGTTGCGTATAGGTGCGAATTCGCCAAATAAAGACAGTCACAATAGGCTGCTACTGTTGCAGTCGCGTCTTTAGAATGAGAATATTGTCACAGTCGCATAGTCCGGAGTGAAGTCCTGATCCTTTGCCTCACTTCGCACAGACTGTTATGTGCTCGCTGATGTCCTGCAAGCGGACATCAGCAAACACTTTAAAGGGATTCCAGCCTCGGCGAGACCACTCAAATCGCCTCGCTGAGATTTTAATCCCTTTAAAGCGTTCACTGATGTCTGTGTGCAGGACATCAGCGAGCGCATAACAGTGTGTGGGAAGTAAGGAGAAGGATCCAGACCTCACTTCGCACTATGGTGAATTCCCCCCTGATTCTCTACTCCTTATTCACTAAACAGAGGATTCCCATAGCGAACTTGCAACCACATCATTATTCACATAGTGAAGTCTCAACCGTGTTAGTAGCTGTCTATTGTGTAATGTGTAAATGTATGTATGTATAATTTTATTTATAAAGCGCCACAAATTTATGCAGCGCTGTACAATTCAGTGATACAAGTACAATACAGACAAGGGAAAAGTGCATTAAACAATACAAGTAAAATATCACAAGGATACATCAAATTAAGTGCTAGGTTTTGATTGACACAAGAGGTTGGAGGTGCCTGACCCAAGGAGCTTACAATCTACGTGGGAGTGACAATCAAATGTCGTTAACTGGCAAATTTGCCACATTGCAGAGTTTACTTAATACCCAAATATGGGGAAGGGGGAATTCACACCTTTATGTGACAATTCGGACTTTTTAAGATTTTGAAAGATGGTTGGTTTTACAGGCCAACTAGTCAACAGTGGCAATAAATAAAATAAAGAATAGGCATGATAAATTAAAGGAAGAGATCCATGGATAAACCAGCACACTTACAATAAATTCAGCTGCTGTTATGTGGTGGAAAAGGGTACACAGGCCATGCACTTAATACCAGATGCATGCTGGTACCATTGCAGTTTTATTAACTGGGGTTCATTAGTTCATTATTACACAAAACAAAACTGCCAGTAATTGATTCATAGACAGATTTATTAATCTATATTAATTGCAGTTAAGAGGAGGTAAGCCTGTGAAACCCCTTCCACTTAGCTGAAGGAAGTATCTCACAGACAGCATCTGCTGAGGAATCAAACATTTTACAGTGTTTAGGAACAATTAATACATTGGTAGAATAAAATCAAGCCATGCAGGATATAGTAATACCTTAGCAACTGAGGAAGAAGTCTTTGATCTCTGTACATTTTGTAAATAGCAACTCTAATAATAATAGAAAACATAGTAGTAAAGTCTATGGCCTCAACTTGCAATCTCAGCAGTCCCCAGTGCTTTTCAGTGGTTTAGAGATCATGTGTATGTATGTACTCAACCCTTTATTTAATCCATCTGTCATATCACTATTATATATACATATATACTGTTATATGTATGGTATTACTCCCCCCCACCCTATGTTATTTAGCATTCAGTTTCCTTTCCATAAATAGGCACCGGGTGACGTGGATGGCAGGAGTTCCATATAATTCAACGTTCCATAGGAGTAACACTGGGACATTTAAATCAGTTAAAGGACCCCAGACTCCTCCTCCAGTTATTCTGAGCCGACTAGCAGACAGTGCGGATGTTCCTGTCACTCCCGGAGCGCAGACATTCAGCACCACGGCCAGGGGAAGCCAGAGGAGGATTTCAGTACTATGGACAGCGGTAGTGAAGCAGGCTGGATGCAGACTGTGTAGTATTGGGGGGGTGGGAGTCGTTCATTGCTCTGTAGGAAGACTCCCTGCGATCTCAAATCTTATTGTTATTTGCAGTGGCAGGGGGTGAGATTTCCGGGTGGAAAGCTCCGGACTAAGACAAAGCCTTTAAATCCCATCTAAGCCAGTTAAACGAAGAGATCAGGAAGACTGTGAACTGTAACACTGTAACAGTATATAGTATATAAGTATATGAACAAGATAATAAGAACAAATAGACTGGACAGACACGCACACACACATCTGACTGTCAGACAAGGAGAATCGTTCCTCTGCCTTTGGCAATTCTTGTGCAGGACCCAGCGGCTCTCCTGCTACTGTCTATCCTGAAGACAACATGGCAACCGAGGTAAGCACCAATGAGTATATCTGGGCTGGAACTGGATGTTGTGTCCCAATATGACATGGAAAAAGAAAAGCAGTGCTAGATTTTCCACACCCATGTATATGTGTTTGTGTGTATATATATATATATATATATATATATATATATATATATATATATGTGTGTTTATTGTACGTTATAATATTTAAATGAATATTAAAAACAGTAACATCAGCAGAATGAAATGGATCATTACTTTATCCAAAACTAAAATATTCAGCTGATTACAGAATTGTTTCTCTTGAAGCAATTACATGGGAAAATGAAGTGTCAGGGAATGTAGATTACAAAGTTGTAAGAGATAATTACAGATATGGGATGTATGGTGGTAAATATGATAGGCTACTTTGCAAACAATATCATATATTATGTAGTAAAGATATAGATGGGCTTATTTATCAAAGCGAGAATTTGACTGTCGAAGTGTATTCGCGTCACTTTGGTTTGCTACATTTCAGTAGTTGTGAATTTGCTACTTCTTATTCACTAAGCTGCGGATTCCCCTTGAGAAGAAGTAAATGGTATCAGATGCAGTTTCTTTTGTATCCCACTGAATCTGCCATCAGCCTCCTAATTTAGCTCTTTGATCTAGGAAAGTAAAACTGGCAAATTCACTACTGTGACAGACACTGGTGCTTGATGAATAGGTGAATAACCTTTATACTAGTATGCAAAGTAGTGCAAAGTATTCCGTCAGTTCACAACCATCGTAAGTGTCCAAACTAGACTTGAATTCACCACATCACAGAGTTTGATAAACACTTGAATATGGGAAAGATGCAAATAAATGTGAAGTCTGACCTTTAAGTGACTACTCAGCTTTTCATGAATAAGCCCCATAGTTGTAAAGTAATCTGTAGGATACCCTAGTTGCTAAATGCTTATCTATTATATGGATTCAATAATGGCATGTCTGAATAACAAATATATGTTTTTGAGCTTATTCACAAAAGTGCTGGTTTATGAAGATCCTCATGGTAATATAGCAGACGTTAAGGGGAAAAAGGTCAAGATAGGCAAATCCTGTAATCAAGCTGTTGGAGAATTACCCAATTTACAGTTCCAGCATCAACCCATTTAATAAAACTATGCAGAAGATGATTATATTGTTAATTTTTCAGGATAACTTTTGCCTATGTCTGGGTAGAGGTGTATACAATTGTAGGAAACTATAATGCTTCTGGAACCATTTAAGGCAGTAGCTAGAATTGCTTATGTACATGGCTTTTCCAAACATTCTACTTTTAAAGGGCCCTGAAGTGCCAGTTTGGTTTCTTATGGTGACTCTTCAATATAAACAAACTGAAACACTGTCGATTTTTTTACATAGAACACTTTCTTCATGTGTTTTTCACTGTTTTCTACAGAACTAGTTTCCAAACATGATGTTCAAATCATTCTAGCACATATGAAATTAAATTAAGCAGATAAACAAGTCTAAGAATACACAAATGGCAAATATACAGTAATTCTAAGAATAAACTCCAGAAAAATCATTTTCATCCCTCAGTCGTGGTTCTTCTCGGACTTCAGTTATAAAAAAATGAGTTTAATTGACTATGGTAGCTTAGAAATGCTTTGTTTACTGTTTGAATATGTTTTTCCCTAATGTTATAAAAAATCAAAGTATTTGCAATTTTATAATGCCAATGGAAATGCTGGAATTAGCTGATATAACACAAACAAGGCAGTGAAAAAATGCTGTTATGGAGCAAAATGAGTATACCAGCACAAACTCTAATTTGCTGCAGTTTCACTGTGTGTTCCAACTTGTCCATAAGCCTGAATGTTATTTATTTTGGTTTCTTATTGCTCTGGTATGATCCAAGCAGATGTATGGCCTGTTCTTCAGTAGTACTTTCTATAGTTTCCTTAGTGCCCTATACTCCTTTACCCCTTTAAGGTAAAGCACAGTGATGTGCTTCCAAGTTCAGAAGCAATAAATAACTAAAGTATTAGCACAGATCAAAAGTCACAGCTATCTTGTATTTTCCAGCAGCATACATAGTAATTTACAACCTGCTGAATCATATTTAGGCATAAGGGATCAACATGCCAAGTGCAGTGCAAGCTATTACAATATTGTTCAGCAGTAAATTATTTTAATGGGTACATGTTTAACCTTTCCCCATGAAATATAGAAATTTACAATCTGACACTGTCCAGCTGTTGTTCCACCACATCTTTTTAAAAAATTCATAGTTTAACAACAGTTTTGGGGATAGTGGCAGGTTTCAGATGTTTGGTATAAAGTATTTTAGTATATTGTATTTAACATTGATGTTCATTCAAGTAAACCTAAACAACAATACATTAGATAGGACATTAGCATAATTACCTATATACATTACACCAAATGATAGGGATAATGAAATTTCACAATGTATTCATGACTTTTTGAAAACTTGTCGAGTAATAATACTTCTTCTGTTTGATTTCCTTTGCCAACCATGCCACCATCTTAACATATACACTTACATGTTTTCTCATAGTACAGTGAGTGCATTTGGTTCTCTGGCTATCTAGCAAATGTGCACTCTGCCACATATTAAACTGAAATACTGGGTTACCTCTAAAGACACTATTTACAATGTTTATTAGAATAATTACAGTAACAACAAACTCTTTTTAGGCTAAAGAGAAGCGTTTAAGAAAACTGAGTCTGTTGTCTTTATTTAGTGTCAGACTAGTCCGCCTGGACTCAGGTGAAACTCTAGGTGGGCTAGACCAAAGTGGGTACTCTTGGAGCACCATATTGCACCATCATGGCAAGTTGTGGAAGTTAGTGTAGGGCATGAAGGGTGTTTGAGATAGGAAGTTGTGGGACACAAGAAATCCAGAGGAACTAAAAAGATGAGTACAGTGACAAAAATGAAATCTTGATTAGCTGATCTCTTATTTCCTGGTGGGCCCCTGCACTGCAGTCTGAGACTGCCTTTAAATCTTAGTATAACGCATTCTGTGGGCATTTCTTATGGTGCACAAATCAGCTCCAAAGCTACTAATGTCTCCACTGTATGCAGTATTTCTTTCTTGATGCACATTTTTAGCCACCACTGTGATTGCACATACTAAGTGTAGCCCAATAAATGCTGGCAATACATCATATGATAAAAAAAATTTGTCTTGTCTCATGTTAAACAATTCTTGGCTGATTATCTTTGGGAATCAAATCCTCTTGAGAAATCCTTGTTTATAATGAAAACATGATGTATTCATAAATCAGTTATCTATGAAACTACACTTATAAAGCAAACAAATACACCTGACACATACATATAAATAAATAAATACAAATAACAAAGATGATTGTAAGTCTACGATTATACATCTAGTATTTTTTGCAGTTTTTATAAAACTGATGAGCCACCTAGGCTCATCCTCAAACTTGAACAGCTTGGCATCGACTTCTATATGCAGAACTGGATCCTTGACTTCCTGGCAGACAGAAGACAGTTTGTAAGACTATAAACAACTCTCCTCTGAGATTGGTCTTAACACCGGCGTACCTCAAGGATATGGTCTAAGTTCCTTCCTCTATTCCCTCTTCACTCACGATTGCTCTGCTATACATAACACTAACAGGATCATAAAATTTGCCGATAACACCACTCTCATTGGCTTCATTAAGGGAGATGATGTTGCGGACTACATGGATGAGGTACACAACCTCGTGGCCTGGTGTGACAGTAACATGCTCTCCCTGAACACCAAGAAGACAAAGGAGATGATCATTGACTTCAGAAGAGGAAACCATGATTAAAAACACCCCCCAGTCCTAATCAACAATGTTGAAGTGGACAGGGTCGACAGTTTTAAATTCCTGGGAGTCCACATTTCCAACAACCTGACATCGGCTCTATATTCCTCGAAGTCCATAAAAAAAGCCCACAAAAGACTCTATCTCCTCAGGTGTTTTAGGAAAGAGCATGTCTGTACACAAATCCTAGTAAACCTCTACAGATGCTCGATTGAAAGCATACTAACTTACTGCATCACTGCCTGGTACGGTAACTGCAATGCCTCAGAAAAGAAAGCACTTCAAAGAGTGCTCAAAATGGTGCAAAAAAAAAAAAACGACGGCTTCCAATTAACCTCCATAGAAGACATACAGGGGCAAAATTTATTAAAATCGGTAAATTACAGATATCGATAGCATCGATATCGCAATATTGCCATTTTTGCCAATATCGATATTGTGATATCGACTTTCAGCCATTCTACCATTTAAATCAATGGTTCAGCCAAAATTCGATATCATGATATCGGTAATATCGATATATTGATGCTATATCGATGTTATCACTTTTAATATATTTTGCCACAAAACTGCTGCCTGTCAAGAGCATGCAATATTATTGTCGACCCATCTCACCCAAACCATGGACTCTATTCCCTACTGCCATCAGGGAGACGATACAGAAGTCTGAAAGATAGGACTAGTAGACTAAGGAAGAGTTTCTTTCCAAACTCTATAATCAGACTTAACTTCTGCTCTCCTTAGCTCCTGCTTCTCTTCCCCCCTCCCTCTTCCCACCACCATTCCCACCACTTCATCACCAATATACTAGTACCAATTCCCCATATCTAAGCACCTTCTGACCGGTTGAATGTTATTACTAACCATATATATGTATTGATATATTATTTATTTTCACTATTTATGAATCTGCAACTGCTATTTATTTACTTATTTATTTATTGATATTATCTTCTTTTACTGGTGCAAAAGCAATTTCACTGATATGTATATTATGCACTATCCAGTGACAATAAAATCTATCTATCTATCTATCTATCTATCTATGACTCGCCATGATCCTAGACAAGCTAAAACCTGCACAGTACTCTTTATGGGCTATGTGCAAGAGCTGTACAGTATTTGGATCTGCACTGACTTTGGATATACATTTTAACACAGTAGGATGGTTCCCAGGCTTTCATTTGGGTTCCCCAGATCTCCATGCATTTTATCTGCTTACAATCCACATCACAGATAAAAGTTACATGACAAAACTGTGTCAGCCTAGAACAATAACCAGCCCAACCTAAGCACCATCTCTTTTCATGATGAAACTACAAGGCACCACATGTGGTCTGGTCACACATATCTCATTCCCTTGGCCTACAAAGTTAAAAGAAGGTACAGTATCCCTTGCTTCCTTGACCCCTGTGCAATTTTGCAGACTACACAAGTGTGAGTTCTGCTTCTGGAACTATCATAGTTTGTATGTGTGTATAAAAATGGGTGTACAAGGAGTTTAAGAAATTATATGTGCCAAGTACCACAGAAAATTAACTTATGTAGAGGTTGGCTTGTTGTCTGTCACAAATTATTTTATAGCTTGATTCCTCTAGGCATTCCCTTACAACCACCTCACAATCAGATATATTCTAAAAACATAACAGAAGTGAAGAGGTAAACACCAGGCAGTAAAACTACAAAAATACCTGATTTTTGGGCATATATCATATCACACAATATGTGTTCTTGATAAACAGCTGAGTGCAATACCCAGTACAATTATATTATATTGCCCAATGCTTTTCTCTTCTCTTTGGAATATGCCAATGGAATGTCTCAAAGATCTACTAGAATTTTGATGGAATACTATATCTTCAAAGGTAAATGTGGCCAAGTATGGAAATAAATCTAAATCATAATTTAATTTTCAGCATTTTTATAATTAATTTAATGCTGAATCATCCACAGAGAACTCCTATGCAATATTGTATGTCCATGTTTTAGGACAATGTCCCTTAACAATAAAAAATGATTGGTGATGAATATTTCTACATATTAGTAATCAGACTTTTTCTGTAGGTTTCTAGGGTCAGATGGGGGATATTTATAAAGCTTTTTTCAGATTTTTACAGAATAGAAAACAACTTTTCATTAAAAAAAAGTGATTTTTCTACCTGGCTTTTTTAAATACAGTAGGCCATACTGGAATAATAAAATTAACTGTGTTTCTCCAAAAGTCTGCTTTAGGCTGACAAAAACCCATTATTATTTATGGAAATGGTAATGTCATTTAGCCACAGTCAAAAAGATTTCCCTCTAAAAAAGGATTTTGATGTACATAGATCTGAAATGGAAACGTATAGATAAACACTGCAAAGAGTGCCGCTTTCAACTGATCGATGGATATTTATTGATAATGATTTTTTCTGATCCTTTATAAATCATGGGAAAAAAAGTACAGAGAAATGAAAATGAACATCAAAACATGGCAAAAATAATCAAAAAATTTGGAATGGTTTTAGTAAATATCCCCGGAATTTGAAGAGATCCAGAACTGAATCTTGATTTTTGCATGACTAAAAATCACTTCATATAATACATACCTCACATATATACTGTTCTATATTCAAAATATTATTCTCTAAATACTCTATAGTTGCTGCAGAATGTTAAGTACTATTGTTGTAAAAATAGTTTGCGTTCATTGAAAAATAACTCATTGGCAATAATACAAATGTTCAGCAGTCCTTTCATGTTCTTTCAGTTAAATACAAGAATTAAAGAGACATTTCATAGATATTATTGTGTAATTATTTACATCATATTTGCAGTAAGAATTATCACTCCATGTGAGAAAATATTAAACTAGAAAACAAAAACAGAGCTGGTTATGGAAACAAATTATTATATTATGGTTCAAAATAGCAACCAATCAGCAATTAGCATTTACTGGTATAGGGAAGCAAGGATTATGGAAGTTAACCACTGATTTCAAGACCTAAGTAAAAAGAGACCCTGATGCAAGGCCCCCTGTCCTGGGCCAGTGTACAATCACTACCAAGAGCCCCCTTCCTGACCACCATGACTACTGCAACCCCTGCAGGTCTGCCAGTGCCTTAATGACTTTTCTTAATAGTCTTTGGTTGTGCTCTTTTATAATAAGAGGGTGTTAGTTCATTCTCACAAAACTTGGGGAACAGACCTGCATTCAGCTTTCTAGGATGAAAATGTAAAATATGTTCCTGGATCAATCACATATACATTCACATAATTATTATTTATAATTGCATCACCTCCCTTGTAGGAAATTCAACAACCTGCCTGTCTTTTCAGTAAAGATTAACTTCCTGCTTGTTAAGAACTTTTCCTTCTTGTTGTTTGAACAGATGTTCTTGAGTTATCTGCAAAGCCCCAATGAATGTCTAATAGCTCCCTTTTGTTAGGAATACCTCTCACTCCTCGTTGTCTTTGGTGCCTCAGCGTTGGCGTTTGTTGCGCTTGTCTGCTGAACTGGTGATTGGTTGGGTGCGGCTTGCGTCTTTTTCATGTAAATACCCTCATATTGGCATCAGAAGTGGTCATGGTATTGCGTCGCGTACGCACTCATGTTTCAGGCCTATTTAAACCCACTAGTTCTAGCATTCTACGCCCATTTATAGGTTTCAGTTCTCTGTACCTGGGTGTGTTTCTCCTGTTTGTCCTGCCGTGTTTTGACCCTTGCCTGATTTCCCGACTTACCCTGTTTGCCGCCTAAACTGGCCTATTGTCTGTTTCTTGACCACGTTGTCTGCTGTCTGCCCAGACCTCTGCTACGTTTTTTGACTACGCTTATTCTCTGTCTGTTCCACCTGTGGACAACACACTCTAGGGGTCGCGACCTGGGGTACTTCTGCAGCCAAGCCCAGTACCTCCTTGCGGAGGTTTAAAGGTGAAGACCTGAGTACCTTTAGACACGTGCTAGTGTCATGTCCACTGTGGATGCTCACTGTATCCTTCTTCTACTACTCCTGCACTGATGCCCTCGTGATACCTTTACTGACCTTTCAGAAATGTTTAAATATTAAGCATATCTCCATGTAGATGCTTCTTTTTGGTGGTAATCCCGATTCCTTCAGTCTTTCTGAATATGCTAAGCCTTTCATAATCTTGGTGGCTCTGCTCATAACTTGGTCCAAACTTTTTCTAACTTATCTATGTTTTTGAAAAGGTTGAACAAAACTTTTCTCCATATTCAAATCGTTTGCCCTTTTTCAGTCCAAAATTATTATGTCAATATCTGATTTCACAGTCTTACCTAACTTAAACATAACCTGGAGCCATAAATTACTACATCCATTAGTTATGTCAGCCCTCTTCACATCTATTTCAAGATCAAGAAAAGCATCTTAAATTAGGAGGTGCTTGATATGTTTTGTCATTTATCTAAATTGTCACTACAGAGCTGACTGCCTCTTTTCCTTGAAAAAGACAATATTTAGTACTTGTAATTCCAATAACACTGGCTGCATATGAGACGAATTCACCATTCAGCGAAGTGAGCTCCAAATCCTTTGGCTCACTTCGCAAATGGTTTTATGTGCTCGCTGATGTCCGCGTGCAGGACATCAGCGAGCACATAACACCATTTGTGAAGTGAGCCAAAGGATTCGGAGCTCACTTCACTGAATGGTGAATTCCCCTCAATCTGTTTGCCAGCATTAAAGTGTTAACAGCATATAGTTCAGTGCATAAGGGTGAAAACAGATGCCAGATTAGTCCACCAGTGACGATATTTGTGAAAGTATGCCTGTTAATTATTTAATATAAATAATGTTTGTTACAGATATGCTCTGTACTGCTCTTCTGATTCTGTCTTATCTTTGGTTTTGGCTGGCTCCAAATCTTGAAGGTTCCAATGTCATTGACTGACATAAGCTTCCCCCACACACTGGGTAAAGTTTATGCAACTGCTTATTAGTTTTGGTTAGGTATAGTATTGCCTGGTTCTTAGCAATACTGACCACATTAAAGTGTGTGATATAATGGAAGAAATTATCTTATTGCTGCTGTGTGACCAGTGAGTTTGAAAGGCATTCACTAATGAGAACCACTTGAAAACATTTCTTTTAGTGCAGATTTGTAATAATTCAACACTGTGGATCCGAAGAATACAATTAATCAATAACAGAAATTAACTACATTTAAAACAGGTTCTTATTAGGTCTGTGAAAATGTATCTCCAACCACATTATGCTGCTCTTGTGCCATTATAGATTATATGAGGAGAGTTAGATGTATGTTATAGAACCAAGTGCCCCTTTGAGAGCAAATAGGGACAGATAGACAAGAAGAGATTTGAAATCTGAATCCTGAAACTTAGCAACCAATTGCCCATTTGAGAACAGAAGAACAAGAAGTGAAAGCTTGCATCGTATTGCCATCAGTGTCCTTTTTGTTTTCATTCTTTTGTGGGGGTGGGGGGGGGGGTGTATGTTTTATTTTCAATTAATATGCAAAAAGTTACATTTTTTTAGGAAGGTGGTGAAACCCTTCAAACCTTCTGTGCGCATAAATAGTGACTTTTTCACTACTCTGTCTCTACATCAAATTTCTTAATAGACATAGAAAAGTAAAAGTTGTTTTTAATGCTTATTTTGGACTTTTGTGACAACGACATGAAAAAAGAAGGAACATAGCAAAAATTCAGTCAGACACAGGTCATCTAATGCTAAGCTTTAGTACCCAGAACCTTTTGCCAACCATAAGTTATTGACCCCAAAATGGATATAGAATTAATTAAATGCCAAATTTTCATTATCAGGTTATCTGCATGGAGTTTGTATTTTCTCCCAGCAATTGCGTGGGTTTCCTCCGGGCACTCCGGTTTCCTCCCACGTTCCAAAAACATTCATCTGTGTGTGTGTGTGTGTGTGTGAGACAAAATAGGGTAAACTGGATTGTAAGCTCCATGGGGCAGGGACTGAAATGAATGATGAATCTGTGTAAAAGTGCTGCGTAAAATAGTAGCACTATATAAGAATGAATAAACTACAAACCCCAAAATCAGAAAAGTTGGCACGTTGTGTAAATCGTAAATAAAAA
>WMED01011289.1:0-15340 GCA_019650415.1 Pipa parva | reverse complement strand
ATTGTCGCGAAGCCAACAACTCATGCGAATTCGGACTTTGATGAATTCCCCCCAAAATCTGTTTGTTCACTGATCTACCATATTCGTTTGTTGTGCTAGGTTAAAGATGGCAATTGCACTTCATTATTTTTGTTAAAATCAATATTTAAGGTGAAATTTATAAAGCTCGAGAAAGTCGATTTCAACCTTCTTAGGATTTATTGAAAACTATGATCTAATTAGAGGACATTCAAGCTAACTACTTCTCTTCCTATATGGTAAATATACACATCTGATTTTGGCCCCCTTGTAATCCTGAATGCAACTCCAGTGTACTTATGGATTGCAAGAAGACTCTGAGGGCGAAATCTATTAAACTCGAAAAAGCCATTTGTGCTTTTCTGAGTTTAATAACTCAGAAGAATGATTTGAAGTTTCTCCCGGTAAGTGTCGCGAGATTTGACTCATGCGATACTTGCCGTGACAAACTTTTTAAATTAAATATATTCATGGAAAGGGTAGCTATACTGTATGGCTACCTGTGACGGTGGGAATCACTGAGAAAGTAGACTCTCTTACCACTGCGGAGTTGGCACGGGTTTATCCAAGGCGTGGAGTCTAAGGAGCCTCCGGTCTTCACCCTTAACCCCCACAAGGGGGTACTAGGCTTTACAGCAAGGAGACTAACAGGTTGCGGCCCTCAGACTCACCCTCCGCAAGGTGGTAGCTGGAATAGGCACAGGTGCAGGCACAGGATACTGGGACAGGCTCAGGACTCAGGTACAGGATACTGGGACAGGGCACAGGAAGAGAATACTTTATTTAAAGATTAAACTAGGCAAGGACTAGGAAACCAATAATTGTATGCAAGGAGTCTCCTAAGGGAGTGGGAAAAATCCTTCCTTAGATAGAAAGCCTCTGTTCCCATGGTACGTCCGTCGTAGTACCAGAAATAGCAATTAAATCCAAAAGAAGGGAGACAGACAGGCAGGGTAGTGAACTACCAAGTGATTTATTCATGTATCCTCTTACATGTTTCGGGCACAGGCCCTTTATCAAAAGATAGTAAGGGCCTGTGCCTGAAACATGTAAGAAGATACAATCACTTGGTAATTTACTACCCGGCCTGTCTGTCTCTCTTCTTTTGGATTTAAGGACTAGGAAATGACTAGCCAGACTAGGGACCTTAATAAAACAATATTCAGGCAAGGAACTGCCTGAAACGCCGGCTTTTTAAACTCTCTGACGGCAGCTACGCAACGACGCCTGTTGCTCAAAAGTGCGACGCCAGCTGCCCATGCACAGAGTTTAATAAATTTCGCCCTCTTAGGGGGGAATTCACCATTCAGCGAGGTGAGCTCCGAAGCATTCGGCTCACTTCGCAAATGCACGCGGACATCAGCATGCGCATTAAAGGGATTCCCGTCTCGGCGAGACCAAAAGAGTTGTCTTGCCGAGACGGGAATCCTTTTAATGCGAATGCTGATATCTGCACGCAGGACATCAGCATGTGCATAATACCAATTGCGAAGTGAGCCGAAGGCTTCGGAGCTCACTTTGCTGAATGGTTAATTCCTCCCTTAGAGTCTGTCTTAAGTATTATCCTAAACTATTTCTTCATGCATGCAATATTATATTCTCCATCTGTATTATAAAATTCCTGTGCAGAAACCGGTCCTGGTCAATCTGCATTTTACTGCAAAGCAGGGCTGTTTTCAGTGAACACACTCACCAAGTTTGTGAAAGAACTTGCAGTTCTTCTTCCTCTGTGATAGCAGCAAAATGACACTACACAATGTTGTGGTTGGCTGAAATGCTAATCAGTTAAACCTAAGTGTCGTTGTCAGAGCATTTTCATTCTCACATAACTACCTGTAAGTGACAGTGGGGGAGGTGCATTTATATACTTTTATTTTTCACAAATTATTCGTTTTACAATTTTGATACTAGAACATATATATATACAAATATTTTATAGCTATCATCCCATAATATATATATATATATATATATATATATATATATATATATATATATACAGTATATATATAGATTAATTTTTCCAGTATAAAGAATATATTAAAAATTCTAGAGTGTGGAATGATGCAAATCCCAGCAGTGAAGTGCACTGACCTCATCTTCACAATGTCCCACTAATTGTATTAAGTACACATTCCATACCCTGTCAATAGTTCATGTTGTCACTTTGGGTCTTATTGACTAAAGGCCAAACAGTCACGTAAAGTTATGAATTTGCATCTATTCACCACTTCCCCATGTTTTCTTATTGAGCAAACTCTGTAATGTGGAGAATACATGCCCAATTCAGACAACTATGATAGTCGTGATCTTATGGAGCACTTTGCATGACTTTGTGTGCATGTGCACAGGTACTTCTGCTATTGACTATGTAGTGAAGTGTGCCACATCAGAGTGGCAAATTGGGGGTCTGATGGCAGGGCTTTACATTCTACTTCTATCTGACTGACTGTGCCACACAACACATCCAACAGCGATTGCTGCTTTCTGCTTGTTCAACAAGTCTATTTACTGCTTAGTCAATACTGAGAAGGGAATAAGTGACTACTGTATTTTGGAGATGTGACTTGAATTATAGTGAAGTGAAATCAACAGGTGAATTCACACTTTAGACACTTTACACCATTGCCACTTCCCACTTGATCTGGCAATGTGAAATTTGTGAATTCTACACAGTAGGACTTGTGCAATTCACTATTTCAACAGACCCTGAGGCTTGATGAATAGTCGAGTTACTTGTGCACGCACAAGCAAGTAATTTAGTCTTTATGTAATTGTTCAGACTTTCATGAGTGATCCCCCAAATCTCTTTAAAAGAATTAAAGGCGAAATTGATTAAACTCGAAAAAGCCGTTTGCGCTTTCCGGTGAATGATTTGAAGTTTGTCCCGGTAAGTATCGCAAGATTTGACTCGTGCGATACTTGCTGTGACAAACTTTATTAATTAAATATATCCATGGAAAGGGTAGCTATACTGTATGGTTACCTCTCCATGGATATATTTAATTAAAAAAAAAGTTCTCACGGTAAGTATCGCACTAGTCAAATCTCACGATACTTACTGGGAGAAACTTCAAAGCCTTCTCTCGATTAAACTCAGAAAAAGGCGAAAAGGGTTTTTTCGAGTTTAATAAATTTCGCTTAGGACTGAATCTTATACCATCCATAGTCCTGGAAAGTCACTGTTACTCACAGGCCCTCAGATGTTTCAACTAAGAACGTAGCATCAGCTATTGCTTAATATCTGTGTGTATGACTATGTCCAGGTGCTTTGTCTTTATTAACACAGCCTATATCTGCCTATTTATACAGCGTATCTCTATAGTCTGACTAATCTGATTTATTTTTCTTCCTTTAGCCCCCTCTTGTGTTCATACATATCTTTACAGTCTTACTTTTCTTTGTCAAAATGTATATCATTTTAAAATAACATAAACACTGACTTCAAATTGGTGTAATTTTTCATTATTGAATAGTTTCAAATACATTTCTTGATTATTTGTAGCACATTTAATATTTCTTAATGTATCTTTCAATATAATAATGTCATATTGTATATGCTTAACTATCTAACACTTCCCTTTGCTGCCATCCTCAGGCACAGCGCTGTGCGTTGTAGTTCACTCTTCTGTTCTTTCTGCCTTTCATAATAATGAAGTATAATTTATATCTACACAGTTTTGACTCTGATTAGTCAAAATAACATTAGCAGCAAAATGGTTGGACAGGCTAAAATGCTTGACAAAATCTTGAAACCTTAAAACTGAAATGATAAAGAATAAACGATCCTCTCTATTGCTTGTCATGGAAATTTTGCCAGAAAATAGCAAACTTTTCTGTTTTTGAAGATGTCAATTCATTTCTTACAACATGTTTTCTGGCTTTGTCAAATAACAGGGAACATGCACTTTAAGAAATATGATGTTCTTTGAGACCAATGTTTATTTTTTTTGTAAATTGTAGAATGTTTTTGAACCCTTGTGCCACAGGGAATATAAATTATACTTTCCAGAAATGATCACAGAAGTAAATTCTCCATGCACTGAGATACTTTCAATCATGGTGAATGATACGTGTAAACACTTCTTAAATGTTTGCGGCCTCTGGCTGTGTAGCCCATGTGAGAGTGCTTTTTAAAATCTAAAATAATGAGGCCTCTCCTCAAACATAAATATTGAAGCCTTTCTGCTGCATTCCACTGAGACTAATCTGAAGTTGAGGCCTGCTAAACCAGAAAACATTTTTGCCAGACAAACTAATGTATAAACAATCCACACTTTAAAAAAAAAAAAAAACTTGGAATGTATAAATACAATATTTCATTAAGATTAAGTTTAATTAGTTCTGCAGATTCCAAAAATTTGTGTTGAACATTTAATAGGACATTTTTTTGTGCACTGAAGCACATTTAAATTAGAGATTAATAAAAATGTAAGTAAAACACCACAATTGAAAAAGATTATTTTTTTGTACTTTTTTTTGGCAAATAAATATGAATCAATCATATTCACTTAAACATACTTTTATTGCTTTTCAGACACCAGTGCCCATTTGTTTTTATCTATTTTTGCTAGAGGTTTACTAATCAGTTATAGTTTTGTAACATTCTCTTGCTTATTGCAAAAAATTTACATTTGATTCAACAGAACATCAATATTTCGATCTCCAGCTGAGATTTTAATGAAGACAATTACCATGATACCTCTATATCTTTTTATACCCCCCCAAAAAGCCATAAGACAAACAAGAAAAAACACTAATATATGTAAAGACAACAGTGCCACCTATATAGGAATCCCGTTATTGTATGTTAGAACATATGTGTATATGTATGCAATTTAATCAGTTACAGCAAAGACAAAAGAGATAGGACACACACATTAGCCTGCACATCATAAAAAGAAATCTTTACATACATACATACCTATTCTGGGGTTTCCCAAGTCAACCTAGTGGGAGAGAAATAGGATTAATAAAATTGATTAGTAATTGAAGTTGCTTTTTGTGCATCTTAGTTTAGAGTGGCATGGTAGAAACTGGTAGGAATAGACCAATGTCCTTCATTCATTTAAGACCTTCATCTGCATTTCTGCAGACACAGTGGCCTAATACACAGCCTTGAGAAAGCCCTTAAATGAGTGAAACGCGTTGATCTATGCCTAATATCATAATGAATCCAGGATATCGGTACTTAATTGAGAGACCAATCTTTGTTTAACTATGAATGCCCTTATTATTAAAAAAATTGAAAAAGTGACACAGGAGGGGAATATTTGTTATTCTTCACCTGATGAAAGGAGGTTAATTCCCCTGAAATTTTGTGGTTGCTTTGTGCACTCTACAATAAATGGGGGTCCCCCCTAGCACAAACACAGCTGAGCAGCAGAGTCTTTTCTTTCCTGGGGTCTGCTTGAGTCCTTTCTGTTAGTTCCTGTCCACTAATTTTGTGAATGTGCCAGGGTTTGTCTCTTGTTGTCTGTCTGGCTGCCTATCTATCTATTATTCCTGGGTCCTTCTACAAACTCTTCAGCTCTCTTGCTATCACGTGAGTGTGTATGTTTTGGCATCCTGATCCTGTTACTGAAATCTGGCTCAAAGCCTAACTATTCCCTTCTGCTTCTGCTAGCATTTGGCATCTGCTAGCATTTGGCATTGCACCTGATCTTCTGTTACTGACTTTGGCTTGCCTTTTGACAGCTCTTAATATGACTTCCTTGGTGATTCTGCTCTGGTCTCCAGCTGTAAGTAATTAACTAGCCAGCCATCTGCTCTTACCTTTCTGGTGACTGGTTGTTTCCACCAGCTCCTGACTCATCCTTTCTACACAAACACTGGCAGTATCTACTGGAACTTGCCAAGGGCTGGGACAATCCTCCAGCCACCCCCTACCCACCATCTTTTTTTACTGCTTTTCTTCACTGGCAGCTTCTCTTCTGCATGTATAGTACTTGTCTGCTTCCTAGCTCTCCATTTTCTAGACAAAGCTGCAGCCCCTTACTTTGCATCTTTCTTAGCAGCCCCAGTTGTTCCTGGGTAAAGTCAGTATTATAAAAGGCTCTTAGTATCACCTCCCTATATTTGCTTATACTTTCCAGGACTTGAGTGGATTTCTCACTTAACTGCCTTTTTTAAGAACCACTAAGCCTAGAGTACTACAAATATGTTCACCATTGGCTTCTTTTACAGACCCAGGTTCATACAAATTATTGAAAATTATATAACCAAATATTTCAGAGTATCAGATCCAAATAACGATCTTCAAACTTGTGAATTCAGGTGATTACTATTGTAACCTACCTGCAGAATTGTATATTGTACATAGCTGCTGGGAAAGCAAGTTAAAAATCCATACATCAATGATACCAGTAATGAACTTCTGCTTTAAAGAATCATAATTTCTACTGATAGTGCTGACCAGCAAAGTCCCCCAACATTATACAATTATTTTCAGCTACCCCTAAATCCGTTGGATGCTATATTGTAAGGGCAAGTCTGCCCAGGAGAGTCTGGTGATAACTTATGGGGGACTAGACATTTGACATCATATATTTCTAATAAAAACCAGTTTGGATATACGCATCACAGTGATATTACTATCATAGTGGCCAACTGAGAGTAACTGATTTCTGCAAAACTGTGCATAAAGTGCAGCAGCAGAATGGACAGAATCTAGTTTGCAGTTTGTCAAAGTAACATGATGCATGGTATCATTTAAAATGTTATTTAAGCATATAAACACACCTCTGACTATGTTTTGGGGATACAAAACAGCATTAATTTTGCCTGGCATTTTCTTGTTTTGTCACACATGCTGATTTATGTGGCTCCATAGAGATACTCTAAACAGATTGTAAGCAGACTGTTAGACTGGACTGTTTCTTCTGAGTTTTAGCTTTTACATATTTTTATTTACATGATTGAATTTGGGAAATGAGGAACATTGGTGTTTCCTTCAGACCTGTAAATTTATCAAATTTTTGTGTTATTTATATATTTAAGAGAGAGAGAGATCGCCATTTTATTATACTATTTCTACACATATCAGTGTAGTTTCTATAGCAACCTCCACTCCCATTAAATTGTGTGCATAGTGCTGTGGAAACATTACAAACCTCTTCAGTATGTAGAATATGCATTTGTATGTATCATATATTCACAGTCTATGTGTCATACCCAGGCATTTCTGTTTTCATATTTAAATTGCTCTTTCAAATTTCAAATACAATACTAAAATATCACAACTGGTACAAATTTGTTATTTATTTTAAAATATGTGATACTTGGTAAAGAACTGAGCCAGTATTGTATATGGAAGTAAGCAGAAGGTCACAAGCAGTAGATTAAAAATAAAACGGCCTGCGTTTGATATCATTTTGTATTCTGTTTATAAAAATTAGTCTAGGAATGAAAACACAATTGGCTTCAAAGACATTTGGTGTACAGCTTTCTTTCGATTAATAGTAATGTCTGATCTTGACCTTTAGAAAAACAAGAGCAGCGACATATTGTTGCAAGGTTGCATGCAGCAGTCCTGAGAAATCACAGGAAACCCTTTCTCAGCATGATTTTCAGCTAACAACAGTCCACTATTTGGCTGCCACTTGGGCTTCAATGTGCAATATTCCCATATCTCCCACAAGGGCTACAGAGGGTTCAGAATGTCTACAATAGACAGAAGGAGGCTGAGACAGAGGCTACAGGACAGAGGTCAAATGGAAACAGTGAAACTTATTCATGTACAGGCATAAGAAGGGTTAACAAACTCAATACAAAGAAGACTGGAAGGGATATATATATATAGCAATATTTGGTGATACTTTTTTTTTAATGGAGTAACAGTCAGTCAAGTCTCATGCAATACTGAATTTAGCCATGGCTTTGTGACCCACTCCTAAATTCAGTATTGATTGAGACTTACGTGTACTGTGTATCTGTATTTTCGTTTGCTGAAGCAAGTCAACCAATATACAGTAGGTCCTAATGTCATTTTCCCCCTGTATTTAACAATACTGTTAGTGGCAAATGATGTCTGGAGTGTTGTCTCTTTGTGTGGATATAAATGTTTATTGTTGCTCGATTTACATTGGGTTTCCATTCCTGAATGGCACTTCTGCTCACATCTCTGGCCAAACTCACCTCCCCAACTTATTTACATAGGAGGTAAACAGCCTATGAAATTAGTTCTGCAGGAATCCTTAACTTTATTATTTTGAAAAAGTTTTGATTTTTTCTTCAAGCAGACCATTTAATGGTTATTATGCAGTACATGTTCCATAATTTAATGGCTATAATAAATGGAAACATAACAGCTTGCTCTGCAACAACCAAATTAATCTTCCAATAACAAGCACTGCTGATTTGCTTTCATTTGAATAATTTAGTGTTCAAGAAACACTCAATTACTTTAAGATCATGTTAGTTTCATTAAGATAGAATTAAAAATAAGAATATACCTTTTGTGACCCATTCCTCTTCTTTAGGTTATTTTAATATATTTTTTCTTATTGAAAGTATTGGAGTTCGTCCTCACTTGTAGAGACCTTGATTTGCTCTGAAAGGAAACATCTAAATGGATACTAACTTTAAGGCTGGGCTCACACTAGCTGATTTTCTAGTTCTAGTTGTTTTTTTAAATTTGGCTCATTATTGTCTATCTTGCAAAACACATTAGCCTGTGTGGATTATCCCACTGGAAACAATAGAGAATAGAGAGAGAGAGAACTCAGCTGAAAATCAGCTAGTGTGACCACAGCCTTAGTGTAATTCATAGTTTGGATAGCACTGAGTGTGATATCAAAATGAACTCAAAATATGTCCATTTAAAAGTTCTGTAAGATGCTATAAAATGAATTTAACTGTCTAAGAGATTTTATCTGAAGCATGGTTTGGCCTACATCTTTTTGAATTGAATAGATACATTTTTATCTGAATTTTATTTTATGTCTACTTATTAGTGGCAAATATTAATGCTTAATTTGTAAAAAAAAAATTGGCCCATGAAACTCCATGGATTGCCCTGAAATGTTTCCGGTAGCAAACATGCACATGTCACCTGACCAAAGGTGAAAAAATCAGTACTGACGGATATACATCTCAAGAGCTCATAGGTAAATAATTCCTATGTACCTAACTAGTGTTTTTTTCTACCCAACCAAAGGAATTCCAGGATATAAGGTTCCTATTTTAATACTAGATTTAGTATTACCAGGTGGTAGCATATTGTTTTTACAGATGAACATAATGCAACATCTGCATGATGGTTATTAGCTATTTAATCAGGTGTTAGTATGTAAAGGCATTCCCTGTACAGTAATGAACCTAGTGGTGTGGAAATAACAAAGGTACTGCAGCTTCTTTGCATAGTAATGTTATAGCCATAATGCCTTGTAAATACTTTGCATATGTATATTCAGTTACCCACAATCCTCTGTGAAACTACACACCATACAGGCCAATTATATTGTTCAATCCCAGGCTACTTCACTTTTGTTTATAGGCAACCTGCTTAAGGAATTGGACATGGTGAAAATGCATTCATTTCAATTTCTAGCAATCCATATATATAATTGTATTATTTAGTTTCCTTGTTTTTCCCTTTTTTTCTCTCTTAAAATTAACAAGTACACAGATAAATTCATTTCTAGTATGCTATAAACCTTTCTTGCTACACTTAATAACCAAAAATAGAAAAGCTTTGCAAACAGTTTCCTACACGGCTAATAGAGCCTCTCCAGATCAATAATAGTACAATTGTTATTTCAACCAAAACCAGGTTTGCTTATCTACACAATATGACTGTTATGGCAGTGGCTCTTCACCACTAACAACTTAAGCACATAGCGACATACTCGTTCTGCTTTAGATCATAAAGAGATATAGTTTGGGCATCCCTGATTAAATTAAAAACTGAAACAAATAAAGCACCAACTTATACAATACATCACAGAAACAAACTATAAATAGCTTTAGCAATATATAGCCACTAAATATTTAAATGGTAATTGATGAACATTAACAATAATAATCTGCAAGTTAAAATGTAGAAACTGACCCTAAATCTCCAAAGTAATTGTTCATCAACACTGAACTAATAGTAAATAGATTAAAATGTCTTCTAGACAAATAAGTAAAACCAAGAGAGCCTGACATTGAGTTTAACAGTTATTCTTGTTATTCATATGATTGATTAATTAGAATTTAGATCTCATACATTGCTGCAGGTCATTATCAATAACACTTAGGGGTATATTATAAAAGTAAAAAAGACTGGCTAACAATTGTGAAAGAGCAGTAATATTTCAATAGAGACATTTTAACCTATTTGTAAAGCTGTTCAGTCAAATGTTTTTGCCCAAAAGTATTTGCCTGCTTTAAATAAAAACCTATCATTCCCTATGGAGTTGGTCGTGTGATTTAGCCACAGACAAAAACAGAGTCCCTGTTGAAAAAAGAATATCAATATTGATCTGAAATGGTAGTTAAACCTGATAGAACAGCACAGCAAAGTGTTTCAATTGACTGACAATTTATTTTCGATCCTATATAAATCAGGGGAATTGAAAATTCCAGTGAAATGAAAAATATATATTGAAAAACATTAAAATGGGGAAAAACAAATAAAAAATGTCAAAATTGACTTTAGAAATACCCCCCTTAGTAATTCAGTTATGTTTAGCTGGATCAGTGATGATGAGTATTCTTAGAACTGTAGACAAGTTTCCCAAGCTTGGTAGCTTCTTCTAAACTTGGTTTGTTGTTAAGTTTCCAATTTGGCTAGTGAATTATATGGAGTTATAATCTCCGGCAGAGAGATCCGGAGTGCCAGAGATTATAACTTCATTTATGCTTTAAGCCATCCTACTTCCTCCGACACACCCGCATATGTATTACACAGCTGGAGATTGTAGCGGTTAGTACTATATAGTGAATTATATGGGGCAAGTTCAACTGCAGGTTAGAGGTATCACTATTCACTGGCAGGATCATTGACTGCACAAAGCATTGCCATTTTTGTGTGCCTAGTCAGGCCATCTTGGATGCGTCCAACCTTGATTACCTTTTACCCATGATTTCATACAATTTTCACAGGAAATTTCCTATGAACAAAGATAGTCTTTATACATGAACACCCATGCATTAAACTACTTACTGATTTTTAGAAGCAGTTGACCTTGTATAAGGTGCTACAATAGTTTTGCAATGGAACAATATGCACAGTGGCAACCTAGAACCATAGTTACACAAAAGAACATTAATATTGAAGATATACAGGCAAATAATCATTATAGGATACTTGTCAAATTTTCCATATGCAGTAGTACTAGTTGTGTGTGCACACACTTCAGACTAGATATCTGTGTACACCTTCCTTGCTCAATGTTCACTGGAGAACAGATTTTGGCTCCTGCCCCTTTTAAATTCTCAGGTACCTATGTATCTAGTATGCTGCACTAGAGGGTAATGTCCATTGAGCTAGGATTCTGGTGCTTTGGGTAATAGACAATCTCTTACAGCCCATTGAGCACTAGGCCCCTTCAAGACACTCTGCCTCATGGTCTATTTTAGCAATTGGTGAGGCTTCGAATTTCCTTTCCCATCCAATGCATCTCTAGGATACTCCACTGCAATACGGCAGTGCTGCCTATTATCTAGCCACAGGGTGATGTGTGAAGACATGCACATTTACTCCACTGAATGCAGCAATGCAAGCAGGGCAAGTAAGAATATGTGGGTAGTAGTTATAATACCGATCCCCACCCTTTTATTTGTAATGTGGTAATGGGGCAAAATAATTATTGCAAAATAAAGCAGTGGGAGTGGCTAACCTTGTATGTGCCACACTAAATAAAGTTCATACAATCCCTAAATCATTTATATCCTGCTTCAAGTACTGCATAGTATTTTATTATACATTCATCCTATTATATACATAGTGACTTTATAATCAATACGGATAGCAAAGTTATGTTTTAGCTATACCTAAAAATTGTTATATATCTAGCATTAAGTTTCTGTGAAAGCTGCCTTATAAAGTGTGACTATTTGAAGAAAATTTCTAGAAACCACTGCTGTCAGCACAACTTCAACAATTTCTATTTTACTGCATAAAACATGTCAGCTGTTTCTCGTTGTCTAGGTTGTATATTTCATTCATGGTCATGAGAATGGTCATGTCAATGATCTAGGTTACTTAGACCTTGAGAAATCTTTCTGTTTTGTTAAAGTCATTAAAAAGCTTTACATATGTAATGCATAGTGCTTCTTAGGATTTGAATTTGTATGGAAAAAAGTTTTATAAAGCTGTCTTTAGGTTATCCGTCACTTAAAAATGGTAGCTGCTGATGTGCATTTTTTCTTATTTAATTTGTATTGATTCTTTTTTATTTATGAGTTCACAGAAGTCAGAAGCGTCCCATAGAAGTAAAACAATTCTAATTGTATACAACCATACTGACTATAGGGGAGGAGAGAGAAGGTTACTGCTGGAATATTACAATACCAATAACACTAACAAAAAATAACTTTTTTATTAACTTATTTTTATCCTAGACATAAAAGAAAAACACAGCATTTATAGATATTTTGATGAAAACTGTTAATACTGAGAAATTTATATAATTTTCTGTAGCTATTTTATCCTGCAAGTTATTAGAAACTTCATTTCAAATATTATTATTGTTGCCTTGATGACTTAAGAGGGTTATTCATTAAGGTACAAATTCGACTGTCAAATTCTTAAACAGCGGATTCATGTAGCAAATCCACGACAGTGACAATTTCCCCATTGTAAAATTGCGACCGCGGCAATTTTTTAAAGTTACGACTGCGACAATTTTCCATAGTAAAGTCGCAACTACTGGCGAATTCTCACCTATACACAACAATTCGGACTTTAATGAATAAACCCCCAGTATCTGACTATAAGAACGAGTATAACAATTAGAAGGAGTTGGAGGAATTCCTAGGAGGTTTGTTCCTGGTATTTGGTTTATAGTCAAGTCTGTTATTTTTTAAAATATAAGGAACATTCATTTCCAAAACTATTTAACATAAAGAGAAGAGCACAATAAATGCAAGTGCTATTTGTTTGACAAGCTCTCCACCATTTAAGGTTTGATCTGGGTTATATGCTGTTTAATTGAACCTAGAGTATTGTACCAAAAATGTCTGATTTTAGAGTATTTCTTTGAATGTGTGCTTGCGTATAGAAGCTTGGGATCTCTTTTAGCATGCCAGTTACTGTCCTTCATATCATGTTCCATTTTTGTTAGTGTAAACAAGATTTCACTAGCAAGGCCCACCAGTATTAACAATTGTAGTAAAGTTATGGGATCATAATAGTCATTATGGTTAAGTATAAAGGCATACAGTATGTCAACATGATATAAATAAATTGAAGTGTGCTCTTCTGTTATTGCTCTTTGATAAATTCCCCCAAATCTGTGTTTAGGAATAATTATGAAAGATTTGTATAAAGTATGATATTTTATTGTAATAAGACATTTATATTGACTTGATTTTTAGGACACTTTGTTAATATATTTATTATGTGAAGTTTTGTTGAAAGCAACAACACTACTGTTTATGCAACAGATAAAAGATTTCCTTACTTGGCTAAGAGAAAAACACACACAAAGCAATAAAAATAACAAATGTAACCAACCAATGGGATAAGTTAACCTATAGAATATTGGGTGTGTCCAGATGATGGTGGTAGGTCAGGCCTGAGGACAAGGAAGTGGAAACTCTAAGGTCTTTTGTGAACAGCAATGTAGTATGTATGTATATTTTGATTTATAAAGCAACACAAGGTTATGCAGCATCATACAATCCAACAATACAGTTATAATACAGACAAGGGAACAAAGAACAAATGAAGTAAATTACAAGCATATAATCAAGAAAATAGTATAAAAATATTTTGAATTATAAGGCAATAAAAAGTTGATGGAAGAATCAGAAATTGTAGGGATCCATGTGTGCTCTGCCAACTTACAGACCATGAACTATATCATGTGGGAGGATTAGCACTTCAGAGATCAAGCACATTTCCAACAGGACACAAGACTTAACAAGAAGTAGCAGTCTAGCAGAACACCCAGCAGATCAATATTGTAACAAGTCAGACAATTACATATAACCACCGTCCAAACAAGATCAGAGAGAAACACCAAATAATTGTTGGCAGTTACATTTTGGAGTTAGGAATAGATAGCAAAACAGCAGAAATGGAAGAAAGATATAGGTCAGAAACAGATGTGTATTTTGGGGGCCATACTGGTCAGTGAGGCCTTACTATTTGAGTTAAAGTAAATTATATGATATAATTTATGACAAATTTTCTACATTATACAGAAAAAAGTACTTCCCTCTTTATTACTGAGCTTTTCAGCCACAATTATCACAACCAGGTTTGTAGAATCAAGCACACAGCCATGCAATGTCCTTTGACAAACACTGGAGTGGTATAGATATAGATAGTGGTATAGATTTGTTGTACTTGAATGCAGTTTGTGAGACAGACATATCCATCCACTATATCTGCCGGACCTCCACTGACCTCTGCCTGACCTATCTCTGTGATGACATCCACAGAATCTGTCTGCCACTCTTCATACGTAGTGATCATAGATATAGGGGCTGTTGAAGTGAATTTGCATCACTTGGGGTCAATACACTTCAATATATGCCAATTTTCTATTCTATTCCTTATTCACTAACTGGCATATTCTTATAGAAGAGAAGAAAACAGCGTTGGATGCTTTTTCTTGTGTGGCTCAGACCTTTACATGCCTGTATGGACTTTCATGAATAAGCCTCTATAGTGTTTAACTCCAAAGAGTTTCCTGCAGAGATAGAGGTGAAATATCTCCCTTGGTCAATTTTGGACCATTCTCCACTTTTAAGTGGTTGCTTGTTAAAAACCTCAGTATAATGTAGTTAACCAGTCATCAAATGGCCATTAATAATAGAAGATATTGGAGTACTCAGCATTAAAAAGTGAATGTGGCGTTGAAACTATTTATTAGTACCATTCTGGCACTATTAAATAGTGGCAATGCCATATTTACTTTTCAATGGTGAGTACTCCAATGTCTTCTTCTGTTATTGTGTTTCACATTCTGGACAGGACACACAGAGGAAAAGTGTTTGTTTCATGTAAGCTGTTGGTACCACCGATACATTCTATTGCATGCATCAAATGGCCATTGTTCATATGAACAATGGCCTAGGTCAAATCATTTATATACAGCCACTCTGAATGTATGTATGTATGTATGTATAATTTTATTTATAAAGCGGCACAAATTTACGCAGCGCT
>WMED01011288.1:0-15340 GCA_019650415.1 Pipa parva | reverse complement strand
TTTTTTTTTTTTTTTTTTTTTTTATTGGCTATACTTGGCTCATATATATGGTAGTAGCTAACTAGTCTGCCTTTACTTTTTTTAGACTGGAATGGATTCAAGCTTATGGGAAACTTCTCCAAAGGGTTCTTCAGTAACTGGGCAGATACTGGAGGTAAGTTTAAAAAAAAAAAAAAAAAAAAAAAAAAAAAAAAAAAAGTTATGTACTACTGATAATATACAGTGCAGGGTGTATATAGATATTCATGGCAACAGATTCTGGATCACATTAGACTGTAGACTCTAGAACTCAATGTGTGTGGGTACATATATGTTTGCAGAATTTAAGGAATAAGGTGACCCTTAATCTTATCTTATCTTCACTCCTTCTGCAGGATAAAGCAATTCTGAGAGTAATGGAGAAGGCACCTTATTTACCAGGAGCGAACCTGGAGTTCTTAGGGTCACCTGTGCAAAGAGGTTTTAGGTCTTCACAAAGATTCAAAGGACCAGAGATGGGTGTAATGTCTCCAAAGCCTTACGGACCACGATTTACGAGACAGGTGAGGTCCTGCCAAACTGGAATAATATAACTTATTTTAATAAGTTATGTTTCCTATAGTATATAGGTTCTCCCTGGTTCTGAGATGGGTATTATAGTGCAGGTTCCTTCATTGGACAACTGTAAAATCTCCGATATGTTTATTCCGCATTCATGAAAATGACAAAAATTTGAAAACGCAGCTGATCAACTTGATTACCCAATAAAGGGTCGCAGCACTGATGCGTTTGCGAGTTTTCTTCATTTTCATGAATACGGAATAAGTTATGTTTTTAATGGACTTTGTGTTTATCTTCCAATTCTGTTCTTTAAATATCAATGTGTATTTTTCAAAAGTAATATAACTTTTTGTTCATTTAAAGCAGCAGTCTCCTCTTGTTCCTCATGCAATGCGTCCTTCATATCCATTCACGCCACCAAGGAGAGCTCCTCCAATCTTTACCCCAAATCAGGTAAGGATAGATGCATGATACATGTGTAACCATGTAGGGATTTTAGTCATACTAACTTCTTTGGCTTGTATTGTAACTTTGCAGATGCTTTTTAGCATATGTGAATATGCTCTTCTTTGAGAGTTTAGAAAGGCAGACAAGTGTTTCTTCTTGCTTTTTAAGAATAGGAAGTTATCAACTAACTTAACAAGTGGTTAAATCTTAATTGTGGGTTTGCTATGAAGGCACTGGATAAAGTGACATCATAAGATACAGTAAACATGCTGTTTGGATACATTTATTTAAATGGTGCATGCAGTGCCTTTTATATTAGTTAATACTGATTCATAGGGAAACAATACATTTGTTCATAAAACGGTCATGTATAAAGAGTGCGTTTTCTGCCTCAAAGCACTCAGATGAGGTTAGACTTGAAAAAAGCAACACCATATTAAATGAAGAGGTTACAGCAGCACTATGTCAAAGATGTTTCCACTGGCAATGAGAATTGGAAACCTAGTGATAGAGAGATGTCAATGAGAAGGGCTGAATGTATGAGACAGGATGTGTGGGGTAATTAGGAGACCCTTTAGAGAGTAAGTAAGGGAAAATATAGGGTTGTGAGGAGTAGAAATTAATGTAGGTCTCTCTGGTATGAAGTGCCTTGATTGAAAGGAAAAAAAAAATTATGTAACGCGTGTTTTAAAATAGTTACAAGAAAGACTGCAGCAGGGAATGGAGAGGTATGAAGGATGGACTGAAGAGGAGAAAGATGTGAAGTAGAAGGTTAGGGACAGAAGGGGATAGATTTTTAAGATATTCCAGAGATAAAAACAACCAGGATTAGCCAGACTGGTGTCATGAGGACAGATTTGAGTCTACATTAACTCTTAACGCATAAACAACTCTTGAAGATCATGGTGGATAACACTAAGGATACTAAAGTCATATTTTTGTTTTATTATTGGGTGGGAAACTGTGCCAGATATGGAGACTGTATCATACGATGGAAATGAGAGATTGTTTCAGATTTGTGATTCAGTTGTTGAAAGTAGTGTTGATGAGTGGTTTTGTCACAAGAACAAGGTATCTGAGGAGGCAAAGGGAATTTGTGTGTGTGACAAGTCACCCTTTCTTCTAAAGTTCTCAAAGGCTTGTGGGCTAGAATATGAATAAAATATTTAGGAAAAGAGGTAACTTTGGATTCATTTATTGTTTTGTAGAGTCTGCGCAGAAGAAAACTGGAAAAAAATAGGATTCACACTTTATTTTGATAGCTGCATTATATACAATTACATTATATAATTTTTAAGACTGTGCCCAAAGGTCACGTATATAACATATGCCAAACATTTTTTTTCTACTTTAAGTCGCCAGGTTTTATGTCGCAGACTCCTTTTAGGCCCAAGTCTCCCAACATCAGCACCCCGACACGGCCAATGACTCCAAAGATGGTTAGGATGCACTTTGGTCCTATGTCTCCTAGCCCAAGTCTCTCCCCGTTCTTCAGTCCATTGGGTAATACACTGCAGAGATTTAAGTAAGTATTTTCAGACCATAATTAGTTAAATTTTGTAATGTGTGTGTGATCTCTACATATCTTCCTAAAACCCAAATGTAACACAAACTTCAATCTGAGCTTCCTAGAAAAGAGAATTATTTATTTTGTGTTGTAGACATAAGGTGCATAATAGTTCTGAAGGAATGTCTGTTCTATATCTTAAAGATCTAGTGTACCAACAACCAATAATCTGAAAGTACAGTGTCTGTCAGCCCAAACCACTATATTATGAAGCAGCAAATCAATACCTTTGGGCAATGTAAAAAAACAACAAAAACAAAAACTGCTATTGCTAGTATCTCATGACTGCCTTATTGGTTTCTTATAAATACAGTATGCTAATAAACCCTAATGCATCATACCACATAGTGTTTGGGAAATGTCACATGATCCAAGACAGCATCTTCTTCTGCAGGGAGTCTAGCTGAAATGCATTAAAGGCTGTTGTGTACATGTCAAATAATGCATACAGAATAAGAGAAATAAAGTAGGTGGCTTGGAAGGGAAAGCTTGTGGGTTTGTGATCCTAGCATGTAAGCTAATTTGACAAATTGCTTTATTTGGAGACTTTAGTTAATTTTTTAATTCTCTATAAGGATTCTATAGGATAACAAACGTCTGTGGACAGGCCCAAAACTAGTACACAATTTTGTACAGAAAACGAACCTTGTGTGCATTGCTTTGTATTTACCAGCTCTGTATGCTACCTTCCCTGTAGTGAATTCACTGTAAAGAACCATGTGTGACCTATGCAACAAACTGTTCAAAACAAAGTAATTTCAATGAGCCACTTAAAATTATATGGTTGTAAGTCTAGCAAACCATTTGGTTTTGAGTCCTAGAAATGGATTATCTCTGTATACAGTAAAACTATGCAAGTATAAAGTTAGTCCAGTTGAATTTTTGATAACCTTAACATCCACAGTGTTTTGGGGTTTTTTTTGTTTTGTTTTTTTCTGCCTACAAATTTAATAGGGTTCCGAGTCATGTTACCCAGCTGCACCCCCAGCACAGAAGAATACTCAGCCAACGTCAGCGACCACAAAGGTAATGTGTTTTCTTTTATCTTAACTATTTTTTTTGTAAAAATAGACTCGAGCTTTTTATTTATTTTTAACCTTTTACCCTTTATTAAAACTCTCCCAAAAGCTCCACTCGAAAGCAGTGGGACACTAGATCTGATCCTTACGCAAGTTTAATGTCTCAAAAAGAAAAGGAATGGGTGATTAAACTTCAGATGATCCAGTTACAAAGTGAGAATCCACATCTTGATGACTACTATTACCAGGTAAGAGTTGGTGCAATACTGCACTAATGAACTGCTTTTTGTCTGGCAGAGAGTAAGTCCCATTATCACCTGGAACTACCCATTTCTTGATCCTCGGTATATTTAGCTGCCACAATTACATTGATTCAGCATATACCCTGTTTCCCCAAAAATAAGACTGTCTTATATTAATTTTTGCTCCCAAAGTTACACTATGTCTTATTTTCAGGGGATATCTTATTTCCCAAAAGAGAGAAAAAAATCACACTCATACAAAAAAAAAAGGGAACAAATACAATATTTAAAATACACTTTGCTGCCTGTCCCACAACCCCCCTCCCACACTGTGCTGCTTGCTCCCCCTTCAGAGGACATGGAGTATGGAGGGGGTTAAACAGATCTTACTCACAATCCTATTTTCACTATTCTATCTTCACCCCCTCCCTGCTCCATGTCCTCTGAAGGAGGGGGCACTATCCTGGTGCTCACACACACACCCCCTCCCTTTTCCCTACCTCTTCCCCTGCTCGGCACCGTCTGCAGTAAATTGATGTTACAGAGCTCCTCATTTCCTCTCTCACTGCTTCTTGATAACATCATCAGTGTGTGCCGGGGAGGCAGAGAAGAGTGCTGTAACAGGAGGGTGTCTGCAGAAGCCGGTATTCGGGGGTGCCTTAGTTCCGGGGAGGGGGGTCTTATTTTCAGGTGGTGTCTTATTTCAAATGCCACAGTAAAACATAAAACATCCCCCATGCCTTATTTTCAGGGGATGTCTTACTTTTGGGGAAACAGGGTATTTCCTTTGATCCTGGACTACAGTAAAGCCCCTCCATGTAACCACATGTGCTTCTCTTTCAGGCTGATAATTCCTGCTAATGGGTTGCAGGAAACCTCATGCTCAGTGACATCATTCCTTTTAATAATTCTTAGTGGGGGGGGCGGCATTCTTTCAAAATCAGTAAATGGAGATCGATGATTCCTATTAACTCCACACTGGTCTGTGTAATCTGTGTGTTTAGTTGCTTTTTAGTTATGTTTGATCTATTACAAAATGGATCTGCCACTGTAAACACTTAATTAAGGGCAAAATTTATTAAATTTGGAAAGACCGCTCTCAGTCTTTCTGAGTTTACAGAGTGAAATCTTGCATTGTTCTCATAAGATATTTTTTCTAGAGGATTTTACCTGGAAATGAAGTCTACAGTCTACCTAGTTGTAATGAATAACTTCATTTTGCACAAGTTTGAAATCTGGAGTACTGATGGCACACCAACACCATTATTGCCCAGGATTACTATATACAGTAGAACTTGCATTGGTGAACATCCTCCCTAATAATATAAACTGGCTATTTGTTTTTTCAGGTAGATAGTTATTACAGCAATCTTGTTGGTAAAATACCCTAGGATATTATGGTCTTCTGCTTTTGGATGCTTAGTTGACTAGATATGCGATGTTATATAAATGTGTATCCCATTTTTTCCTCTTATTCAGCAGTGTCAATCTTGCAGGATTTCTTATTCCCTTCTCACTTTGTTTTAAGGAATACTATGAAAAACTAGAACACAGATTGGCTGAGGAAGAACTTTTGGGAGAACGTAAAAAGAAAGAGCCCACTAAATTAGTTACTCCGTACATTCAAAAGGCAGAGACCTATGAATCCGGTATTGTACAATGTCTAGTAACTTTCTGTTATTGCACAACTGATTACTTCTCCACAGGACATGCAATCATGAACCTTATTGTATGTTTACATTGTGCCTTTTAATTTTGCTGCAAGATTATAGGAAATGTTACTGAAACACATACTTCCATAAGCCCTGCTGTATCAGTCACAAACAGCAGCTCCTTTCTCCTCATAATGGTTGACTCTATACCTAAGTATTTCAAAATGTTTGAACCATTTTTATTCAGGAGGATAGGATATGCAGGATAGGGGAATGAATCAAGACAGGACAAGAAACCTGATGCATACTAAGGAACTGCATATAAAACACAAAGTAAAGCTCTGCTCCATCCTGAAATGTCAGTATATATTAATTTGCATAGTATCACCTTAAAATTACTTCTCCATTACCAATTCTTTATTCAACAACCTAAAACAGGGGTCTGCAACCTTTTGGCCTGAGAGAGCCATATACATGGGTCTCTCTCAGCGATTTTGAATCTGGAGCCGCTGATGTCATATATGATGTCACATAGGTGATGTCAGCGGCTCTAGATTGGCTAGAAACTTGGAAGCACTGAGGGAGCTTTGCCTCTACAGCACTTGCCAGCCATTAGCAGGCAGACTGTAACGAGCAGAGCTTGCATGTGATCACCACTTTTTACAGTCAAAGAGCCAGATGTGGCCATCAAAAGAGCCACATCTGGTTCAAGAGCCATAGGTTGCTGACCCTTGACCTAAAACATTAGTTTGCTTATTTGCATTAGATTCATGGTCTTACAGAACTTGTATGCTGCACAAATACTAGAATATAAGATTTATCAATGTAATATCATATTTATGGGTTGATTAAGCACCATAATAAAACATTCAAGGTCTCCTATGGTAAAATGCTAACTTTCATGCACTAAAATAAGCATCTTATAATCTGAGTTCACCATTTTTTATGGTTGCCCACAGTAGCTGAATATTCTAAGTCTTGGTTTTTGTACAGAATTCCATATGAGGAATATATCCACCTGGCCAAAATTTTAGTGAGTACTATTACTTCATGGCAACCAGTCAGGACTTGACTCTTGCTTTTCATAATGCAAAGTCCTGTCTATCAGTGAATGCCAAGTTCTTGTTGGTTGCACTGTTTTTAAACCACCTTAACTGCTCCTCATACATATACTTGAATATGCTAAAATGTCTTTAAGCCCATAACACCCCATGTTGTGTGTTAGTTTAAATATATAGTATAATATATGTATACATACAGACTAAACGTTAGTAAATCGTGCATGGCTATTTTTTTAACTTTTTTTGTTGTTTTTGTTTTGTTTTGTTTAAGTGGTTCATATTGAGGGCTCACTGGGACAGGTGGCTGTTTCAACTTGTTACAGCCCAAGGAGAGCTATCGATGCTATTTCTTATGTCATGCCAGATGAGGTATGTAGTGTCTTGCAAATGGGGTTTTAGTGTCAGGCCAAGACACATTTTATGTATTAACTGTTGAATGCATACTTTCAGATCTTTTCTGTGGAAGCTTCTGAAGTTTAAAAAACAAAACTACACGATCATTGCATATTCCTGGGTGTTATGTGACTGAGACTAAAATGGATTGGATTGGAGATTGGAATTAAGAGACAAAATTGTTTTCAGTTAGTGGGCCCCTTATCTCTTCCTAGAGGGCACCGGCATTCCAATCTGACATTGCCTTGTATTGTTGAATATAAGCCCCTTCTTAAAGTGAAGAGACATTGATAAATCCTGTAGCTTGCAATGTATACAAAATAATTATCCTCTCATCCGTCATCTTAATTGTATCATTCCGTCACTCTTTCTTGTCTAAGTTGGTGGGGTACAGAAGTTTTGATGTGATCATGCTTGTCCCTCCAATGACGGCAAGAAGGAAGGGCATTGGCAGCATAGGGAAGACGGGCACAGTGGTGGTAGAGCAGAAGATATTTAAACTGCAAGGACAATTGTACAAAAGTAAAAGCTACCCTGTGTAAGTAAATTTTATTATGGCTAGCCTTTAGTTCCCTTTTTAAAATGTGAATTAATGGGCTTTTTGCAAAGGTTTTAGTATTTGATTAAACGCGAAACAATTAAGTATTTCTTTCACCCCAATTGTAACTATCTCTCAGATGTCTGGTATACAAATCCCTTGCTTTTTTTCAATAGCAAACTAGACTGTTGGTGTTTATTGCTTTCAGTGCTGAAGCTGCCTCACATCCTCTCCCCCCCCTCCCCCTCCCACACTGAACTGTTGACCATGATAGTGATCACACATGTAATACATAAGTTGCCAAAATTCTAATTTTATTTTATTTATTTTTTTATTTTATTTTTTTTTTTTTTTAGGCTATGAAAGCTCTTGGTTACCAAAGGTTGCGGGCTCTAAAACATATTGAGAAGGTCGGTTTAATATTTATTCTTTTTGACCCTGTAATTATAGTTTTCTGTATCAGACTGTGAAAGACGTATCCTCATAAAGGCAAAGCTGCACATTATATTAACTCTGATACAGGGACAAACACCAGCAGTCAAAAGAAGAAAATTCCAATGTAGACATGTTCATGTATTGGAGCAATGAGGTGCATTCAAGGATTTCCAATATCGTTGTTGGTGCCAAAATATCAAAGTTCAATGCACATAAGTCAAATCCCAATGATTATGGCTTGCCAAAATGGTGCTAGTCATAGCATATAGTGGGTTATTCACTAAAGTCCGAATTGTTGCTTATAGGTGCGAATTCGCCAGATAAAGACAGTCCCAATAGGCTGCTACTGTCGCAGTCGCTACTTTATAATGAGAATACTGTAACAGTTGCGACTTTATTATGGGAAAATTGTCGCAATCTTAACTTTAAAAAATTATCACGACTTTACAATGGAGAAATTGTCGTGGATTTGCTATGGGAATCCGCTGTTTGATAATTCTACAGTCTAATTCGCACCTTAGTGAATAACCCCCATAATCACATGCTTTGCACTGCATCAGCATATAAATAGGGCTTAGTAATCCTAGCCCAGAGTGTGCTTCACCATGTATGCTTACAGAAACAAACTACATGTCTTGCTCCTGTTACATGACAGAGTCAAAAAAAATACATGGTCACTCCAGCAGAGATCATTATGTTACCGTCCTGCATCTGATACAGAGATTAAAATTTTTGGATTCCCAAAGCAGACCGCTATTTCTTCCATTCACATTTGCCCTGCCAATAACTTTTGGGAGGCATCAAGTATTAGTGCCATATCCACACATGAAATAGATGGATATTGATTTAGGCATGAAATAGATTTCATCTCGCTACTATGAAGAGTTTACCAAGCTTTCCAGTTTCCTTCAGTGCCAGCCATGTAACAGACGCACATGTTTTTGTTTGTCTCTTGGTTTTTCAGTTGTTCATAATGCTCTTAGATGTTGAAGAGATGACACGGAAGATGCCTCATATACCTGAGGAACAGCATGTGCGCTTTCAGCAAAAGCAAAGATACAAAGTACAACGATTATACGAAGTCCTTAAGGTGACACCCTGCCATAGTGACGAGTAGGTACACAAGCCTAGTTTCATTCATCCAATGCTGTGCTCAGCCTGTTTTTGTGAGATCATTGCTCTCCTCTGTGTTAACTTGTGCCAATTGCACCAGACCCCAAAGTGTAGGTTCCAATTACAAACTAAACAACCCTCATCCTCTGGATTTTAAAGCTGCCTTCTTGTAATGTATATTGGTTTTTGAGTTCGGTGCTGTTGACGACTATTTTCTACACAAGGTTCTGTTTCCTTAAAAAAAATAAATAAAAACTCTCAGGTTCCTTTTCTGTTTCACTTCCTGTTTACTGCACTAGCCGGGGAGCCCACTAGTATGTTCTGTTGGAAGCTAAACCTTTCCTTGTATGTAAACTTCACAAAAAATAGGGCTGCTACTATTACTGGGCTCTGTTTAAAAGTGATACATGGAACAGCATTGTCATATGCTTCCTGTATCTCTGCTAGTAGTCGTCTGCTGCCTTAATAACTGACCGATACTGCCTTGCATCCTCTAGCAAGAAGTCACCGTAATTTGTTACAGTATTAATCTAGGAAAAAGTGTCATGAGTTCAATTCCCCCCCCCCACACACACACATAGTACAATATGCATGATATTTCTTCTGGGAGTCAACTCACAGTTATGGCAAGAACGCACAAACATATTGTGTTTATTAGATCCTGATTAAATTGGCCCCAATTGATCTATTGGTGACTGATTGTTTAGGGAAACTGGATTGCAAGCTCCAAAAGGCCTAGGACTAAAGTGAATAGCTAATGTCTGTAAATTGCATTTGAAGATGATGGTGCTATATAAATAAACACAATTAATGCAATTAAATATATGTATTGAAAACTAAGTGGATTATTCACAAAAGACTTAAGTGTTGTGTATAGGTGTGAATCGCCAGATAAAGACTCAGTAGGTTGCTACTGTCGCAGTCGTGACTTTTGATTAAGGGAAAATTGTTGCAATATTAACTTTAAAAAAAATTGTTGCGACTTTATAATGGAGAAATTGTCATGGATTTACTATGGGAATCTGCTCTTTCAAAATTCGACAGTCGAATTCGAAACCTTGATGAATAACCCCTTAAATATCAGTTGCAGATATGTGTAGCAAGGAGTCTCCCCTATGGCTACCCCAATCCAGGTCAGGATTCATGGGTCCCTAAGGGATATTGGAAGGAAGACTGTTGGTGGGGAGCGCATTTTGGTATTGTATCTTATACAGAGCAGAAGTTCCTCCCTCATTGATCCATACAGTGCAGCATTACCCCATATAGTGCCTCACAGTACAGCAGATAAAAAGTTGCAAGGTTGGTCAGCATGCTGCAGTTTTTAATCAGCCCCCTCCTTTCCCTATACGGTTATCTCCATCCTAATTTTTTTATATATTAAAGAAGTTGAGCTTCGTCCTGTCCCCTGCTATAGCACTAGTAATGGCAGAGGCATCTGTACAAGAATAATCTAGTGGTTTCTTGGCTAATCATTAGTACATAAAAGGATTATCAGGGGAGTCATGTGCAAGAATACTCCAGAGCAGCCAGTTAGGGGTACTGCATGTGCCACACCTCTTTAACCTCTTCGTATTTTAAGTAGCCTATAAACAATTCAAAGCATATGAAACCCACAAGTCCCTACTTCCATCTAGTGAACCCACAGAGCAAAAACACTTCTTATTTTTATAGATCCATAATCTTAAACCTCAACAACCACCTTTCTTTACTCGGATAATGCGTAAGTTCTGTTCTGTTTTGTTTTTTTTGTTTTTTGTGACTTACAGCAAGTATTCAGACCACTAAAGAGTGAACAAAGTAAGTCAAAATCAGGAAGCAGCACAGGTAGTAAAGACTGACTGAGCAGTAGGCCTGCCTAGTGCTTTTCAAGAATGTTAACCTTGTACATGTTGCAACCCCTGAGAAAATCCTTTATTGGCCTGATGGTGGTGGGAGAGAGACGACAAATGCAGCTTGCTTTTGAGAAACCATACAGTCTTCATCTTTTTTTCCTTGCAGTGAAACGGAGAATGAGTTTCTACAAATTCTGCAAGTTGGAAAAGGCAAGAAGTTCATAGCACGTCTCTTTCCATTCCTTCAGAATGAACAGTCTAGAAGGATATTACTTAGTGTGGTTCAACACTTACCATTCCTTATAAAGAATGACTCTACTCCTGAGGTAATATCTGGTGGGCATATGTTAAAATGTTGGCCCTAATCATGTCAAACTTTTTAATTAATTAATTTATTATTTAGTCTCTTTCAGTTCTCTATGGCCCTCTAACAAACATAATCAATGGTCTCTCCTTCACTGAGCTTATTGGGGTCATTCAGGAGCTCACCAAGCCATTGCCGGAAACCCTTGACTTGCCACTCACTCTCGCCTTTCAGAACCAGGTTTGTTAAGCAAATTGTCTATTCGCCGCCTCCCCCCCCCCCCATCCCTTAATTCTATAACTGTTTCTCTGAAGCAGCAGACCCAAACCAGTTTTATGATGGACAATTTTTCCATAGACCGGTCGGGGGATATTGATAGACTGCAGCAGCCAATAAACTGGAAATACAATAAATATATGAAGATATTATTTTTTTTTTTTTTTTTTTTGTGTGCAGCTTGTTAGCAAATGATTCATAGCCCAGTCATTGGGGGACCCCTGATTTTAAAGGAGAGTATAGCCAGAACTAAAGTTTGTTCCTTTGGTGACTAAACCTACATCTTTAGGTTTAGCATGGTTCTTAAACTTGTGTTCTTTGTGGACCTTTTGTCTACTTCCTTGTGGATTCCCACCTAGAATTAATTCTGCCCACTTAGTAAATCACTTGTTTTGTAGTTAATTGAAGCTGGTGACATAACAATTGAATCTGTGTTAGTTATGGTTTTTCTCTGGCTTTTTATCTCGAACCTCTGCAAAATAAATCCAAAATCTCTTTCTGCTGTAGCGATGAAAACAAATTACCTTGAATCCAAGAGAGGACTACACACATATAAAGCTTTTTCACTAGTAGTTAACTGATTTTATAAAACAAGTATGATGCTCCTATATAAAAAACACTATGTTCAGAATGGGACATTTCCTCCCTTCATTCCATTTCTTTCCTGAAACGCTTTTTTTTCTTAATTTAATACCCACACCATCACAGCTTAATCAATGCTGGTATGGCTTCAACCTAAACCTCATTATCACTGTTCACCTTCATTAAGCAGTGACTTGATGAACACCTACAACCATTCAAAGTTATGATGTCCTTTTAAACCCTCGATTTTCAACCTGGGGGTTGGAACCCCCATGGGGGGGGGGGGTCAAATGACTATTTGCCAGGGGTTGCTTAAGACCCTGTCCTTATGACCTGGCAAAGAAAATAATGGATGGGGTCTCCAAATCACAGGGAATTGTACTAAAGAGTCACTGCAATAAAAAGGTTGAGATGATGACAGAGAGAAATGCTGTATAAAGGTACATTATTTAATACATATATATTTACACAAACATTTATTTCATTAATACAACAATTAGTATTAGAGTTTTGAGGTGACAGGTGCACTTTAAACCCATGGGGTGTATTAACTTTTAATGTTTAACCTTTAACAGTCCAACGTTCCCAATTTGGGAACATGTAATAAATAATAAATTCATAATGTAATATAATTTATTACATGTTCCCAAATTGGGAACGTTGTTAAAGGTTAGGAATGTATAGTTCTAGCACACCACTGAAAAACAATAAATATGCAGGGCTAACTGAATGAAATATATAAATTATTATTTTTTTTTATTACTTTGGAATTGACAAAGGATATATTGTAACATTTTCTTTGCTGTGTTTTTGTATATTCTGCTCAGTTTGGAATATCGCTGTTGTATTGTTTGTTGAGTCAAGGAGAGAGGCTGCTATCATCTGAAACTCCTATGGAACCTTGCATTGGAGACTTTGAAAAATGGTGGGTGTTATGTCTGCCAAACTTCGCTTTGTGAATGTTGTTCACTGGCTGGTGTGTGTGGTGTTTGTTTGTTTGTTTTTGTTTTTTTGAGACTTGTTCTATTTAGTGTTCCTAAGATATTTAAAAAAAAAAAAAAAAAAAAAAAAAAAAAAAAAAAAAAAATGCTTGTAGTGGCTGCACTTTAAGCATTAAGTTAAAGAGGAACTAAATTCACATGCTGAATGGAATGCTAAAAGCCAGCCTCCTTACCTGAGGCAGCGTTTCAGCTAGTCACAAAGGACAGAGGACTTGGGTAGCTCACCACTGAGGGGTAAGGACTGCCTTTTCAGACCTCTGACCAAGAAGTCATGTGCAAGTCCCACTGAGCCTGTTTCATAGACTCGGCCCACACCTTGCTAAAAGGATAAATTTAACTAGTTGCTGCCTGGCATTAGCCTGTTTGTTGTGGTTGTGTGTGGTTTTGTTTTTTTCTCAAAAGTGTTTGTTTTAACCTTTTGGAAATCAATTTATGGTTGCTGTTTGTGCAAAACCTTTTGCAAGGGCAGGACATGTATAGGCTTGCTGAATCTGCATGTAAGTCAACTTATTTTAAAATAATTGAATTGAGAGATGGTGTGGTCAAATTTACTGCTAAGCACTAGCACTGGTCTAACATTTCATTCCCATGCTACCTTCTTGTTACAGGACAGATACAGTCTTCCTGGTTGCTAAAGAGCTTTCTCATGTCTCAAAATCCTCTATGGTGGAACCACTCTTCTTACCTAGCAACTTGCTCTCTTTGTTCTGCCGTTACCTTGACAAGCAGACTATTAATAAACTTGAGGACAAAATGGAGTGAGTTATGTATATATTTTATTTGTTTTAACCGTATACTATTGGATCAAATACTGCACTAATGATTGATTTTTAAAGATATCTGGGAAAGAAGTTCTGGAAAGTTGGCGAGTGGAGAGTTATAGAATGTGTGGGAAAACTCAGATGAGCAGTTGGAAGGAACCATCAGTGCTTCAAGTCTAATTTAAGGAGTGTGTGTGTGTGTTCAGAGCATGGAGCGAAGAAGCTTGCCCTAGGGCTCATTCACATGGGTGTAGCATCTAGGTGCATTACCATGCACAGCAGCCATATGGATACATTTTGTGTGTGTGTGTGTATATATTTTATATGTAGAGTGTGTGTATAATGCAGTATCCGTATAAGTAGTACAGAGCTGGGACAAAAACCTGAAATCTGGGTGTCCCCTGTCCCAGTTCACCTAGTGTAGCAATCTCTCATTGCGCTCCCACAGCATGTCACTTACTGTGAGCGGGTCAAAGTAAGTGACATCCTCGGGGGTACAGAGCAGAGAGCGCTGCACTATTGCAGACCTAAAGGGAGTAGGACACCCAGCAGGACAGCTTCCCCTAGGCAACTACCTATGCTGCCTCGCCTTAAAGTAGCATCTGTGTGCACAGACCTATGCAACCAAAAATGGTCTGTATGTTTCTGTTAATGGCAATGCACCACATAGCCATAAGCTACACAGGTTGCATGTGTCTGAGCTCAAAGGGTTGCATGTCTTTCTTACAGATTATGGAAAGTGCAATATTTTGATAGCCGGCAAATCGTGCAGTGTCCTGTTTCTTATAATGTTGTTTGTGTGTGTAGGTGGTATTTTGTTGACTGGTCTGTAGGTCTCACTCTACTAATTTATACCACTGCATGAGATGCTTATATGTGTAGTGGCAGTGATCTGCTCCTTCATTTTGGGGAGGGATTGACTACTAGCATGTTGAGCAGTAAATTTACAACTCGTAAAACTTTTACCCAGTTGTGGTTGACAGACCTGGAAAACAGATCCATTGTCAGGGCTCACCCAAGGGGTCCTTCAGTGGGTTCTAGAAATGGACTCAAGTTGGACATTGCTGCTTTGTGAATAGGCTGTAGTCACTGCATTTTTGTACTGGGTACCAATGTTTGACTGACCCACCAGGGCACATGCAAAATTCCAAGTGGGCCCTCTTGAGACTTAGATTAAATAATTATGACCTGTTTCTGAGGGTAGTGCAAAGCAGGTCGTGGTTTGGAGACCAAAAAACAGAAATGGATGCAATTAAATCATACAAACTGGAGAGAGGAAGAAGGTACAATTCTATCCTTGAATCATGCTTTATAGAACATGCATTTTTCAAAATCCACTTGTAGTTTGACAATGTCTCTGTGTGTATAACTTTAGTTTCTTTTATTTTTAAGATGTCCTACCGTACCCCCATATGCAGCTGTACCTTCATGAAATGCTACATCCAAGCCTAGAGAAAAGGACTGGCCTCTGCTTAATTTTCCACAAGCTTATGGATAGGTGGAGCTTCCACAGTGTGGAAATGTAAATACTCCTGTTTTAAAGGACTTCTTCTTCCTTTTTTTTTTTTTTTTTTTTT
>WMED01011287.1:0-15340 GCA_019650415.1 Pipa parva | reverse complement strand
GATTTTAAATGCTTTTTTTTACCTAAATTTCTCGACTTATACACGAGTATATATGGTATAAACATCACAGTACACTACAATAATTTTGTAGGATTATTTTCTGATCTTGCAATGCATAGTTTGCCTCCTGATGTGTTTTATGTGTATTGATGAAGAAAATAAATTGTGTAGAGTATAACAATCTATGTGATGTATTGGAGAATCCTGGAGTTCTAGTCTTGCTGTAAGCAGTCGCATGCCGTTTTCTCAGCATTTCATATGTTTCAGTGGATTGGACATTGAGCAGTTCCAAGTGTTGCTTTAAATATCCTGTGCAGAGATGTTAATGTCTGAAGTGTCAGTGGATTCAGCTGTATCCCTACTTCCTTTAATACCTACATAGACTGTAAGCTGAGAACAGATGGTGCCAAGAGATCTGGCCTTCATGTGTACCCGCTAGTGCACATCATCATTTATAAATAACAAGTGTCCATCTGCACTCCATGAGACTGGTGCTCCATCTGAGTCATGCTAGGAGCTTCCAGTGCATTTTCAAAGAGATTTATTTCTAGAGCAGAACAAGTTTAGGTTATACATCATAAGGAGAATGTGATCATCAAGATAGAAGTGTACATCAGTATGTACCTTATTGATCAATGTTTGTAAATCTGTTTGTGTTTTGTGAAACACCATGTTTCTCCACAATCACTGGTCCATTTATATTCAGAAGAAAGAAAACTTCACGCATACCTACATGTATGGGAGTGGCCTACCCACATATTTTGGATCAGGGTCATGGTGCAGGGTCACTTGCTATATCCCCAAGCACAAATTCCACAGCCCTGCATAAATATCTTGTGTTCAAACTAGGCAGTGCCCTTGTACTTTACTCTTATTTTCAGGGGAGATAAGTGTTGTGCACATATTTATATTGGATAAAAACCAAGGGAGATTTATAGCAATATGCTCTCACTCAGGCTCTTGCCTAAACTCCTTTCTTTACTTCCTTCTTTATACATTTTTACATTTAATACAACTTTTGGAGCTAAACACATTTAGCTAAGAGAAATCTGTTTGAGTTTGGCACTGGTGGAGAGAGTAGAAACCCAGATGCACTAGCCAAATAAGCAATTTAAAAAAACTAAAACTTTTATTCACCAATATAGGAATACTGGAGAATTGAGGAACTGAGCAACAAATCTTATGCCTTGTCTAACACCACTGTCACCACTTTCTTCCATGCTTTCCTTATTTTGTGTTCTGGTAGTGTTAATGATGGTATTTTGGAATTGTCAAATTTTTTTTCTACACTTGGAAAAACTCTTTAATTGCTGTTGCCTTTAGTTTCAGCAGATCCGTGAGCAGCTGGAAAGTCAAATCTCTCACTTAAAGCAGGAAAACACTATTTTAAGAGATGCAGTGAGCTCAGCCACAAATCAGATGGAAAGCAAGTATGTGATCACATGATGGAATGCATTTCTTCATATATTTCAGACACTAGTATACTAGTAATTATATATATATCTGACCAAAATAGTGTGTATTAAAATTTCGCATTTTCTGTTTGATGTCAAAAAGCAGGGATTTTTAACATAGTTCATCATGTGTAGCTTTATGGATCTTTGTGATTTGCTTAAGAGCTAGTAATGCAGAAAATGGCATACATATACCTTTATATCTGCTAGGGGTTATTTGTCAATGTGAGAAGATGGCAAACAACCATTTTCATAACATTCCTTTCTGTAAAATGGAGCAGGTCCTTTTGTTGAAAGCTGTAACACTGGCTATATTGAACAGTGGTCATGTTTGGTTTTGTTACTCTTTTGTTATCACTAGAACAAAAAAGGTTTGAACTGTATTAGTCCAATTGAATTAAGTAGATGAGTACTGTTGTATTAAATGATACTTTACTTGGACTAACAGATCATTGTTTAAAGGAGACCTTAAGCAAAAAAATAAAAAAGGACAGTTAAAATACTTACCTTGTACTGAGCTGATTGATTACAGGCACAGCATGAGTTGTGCTGTAATAAGTCGGCACCCGATGCTTCCTTCACGGCGCTGGCTGACTTAGAAGCCAGCAGCAGTTCCTTCTTGTTTCACCGGCCTCATACATCATCACGCTTATTGCGGGGAGCGTTCTCATTGGCCCCCCTCAATGAACTTGATGATGTTTAAGCCATTTTTCACCCGAGGTGAAACAAGGTGGGGAGGAGCTTCACGCTGGCTTCTCAGTGAATCTGTACTGCGAAGGAAGCATCGGAACTTTGGGAAGCGGGCAGATAGCCACATTACGCTGAGCTCCGTACCAAAGACGAGGGAGAAGCAGAACTGGGAGTGAAGCAAAACTAGTTGTAAAATTTACTCAACATTGTCGCTGTTGTGCGGATAGCAATGCGGGCCGGATAGCCATGCGCCGTGCCATAGGTTGTGCACCACTGGTTTAAGACAAGCTTTCAAGAGATATTCCACTTCATCAGGTCAGAGCAGTACTAAAGGATACACAGTTTGTAACATACTTAAAGTCTGTGAGGCACTGAGAAGAAGGGCAAGTATTTAGGCAATAAAATCATAGTGCCCACTCCCTACTTAAATAGCCATAAATAGCTAAAAACAGTGATATCGCTATATTACTGCTGTTTCCCTATTGTTAACAGGTCTAATTGAGATGAAAGTGAAAAAAAACCCCATGAAACAAGAAAAATAAAAAACTATCAGAATATAAAAGTAGGAAATATTTGGCACTCCCAGTTGAGGCTTATAGAACCCTAAATAGTTTTAAAAGACCAGCCACTTCTGTATGTTCAAAACCCCTTGTCTGTACCACAGCTGCACCAGAGAGGAATACTTCACATCCGAATAAATGCAAAAAGAAAAAAGGTTTTTAATAAAACACAAAAATATATTAATTTACAAGAAAACCTCAAAAAATAAATAGTTTAATATCCACAAAGGCTGGGCAGGGATCTGGCAGAATGTTAAAGCCATTTAATAAAGCTGGATCCAAAACTGCTGGACGTTATAGGCTGATATCATTAGCTCAGGAAATCTGTGTTAAAATTGCTAAACAGACATATTGTTGAGTTATAAATCCATAGTCCAGTTTGTTCCATATGCTGAAAGGCAGTAGATCATCCAAAACTGCAAGAATTACTAGCACAATGAAAATGGCTCAGATTTTATACATAACGCTTAAATGACACCCCTAGTGTTATTATAGAGTTATTAACAGGTGTGAAAACTTTTCAACCATTATAAATATTCCCCAGAGGTGTGTGTGTGTAACTGATAAAATATGTCAGCAATAAGATGAGAACAAAGCAATAAAAATCAAAAATTCACGTTCACAGGCAGTGTATTTACAAGTAATAGTTAGAAATGCCGGTTATGCAGATTCAAATGGGATATTTTAAAATTGTCTTTTAATTGATTGTAGTATGTGATACAGTTGGAAGGAATTATTTTATTATTTATCACAAGTTTATACTTTTATAAAAATGTGAAGGAAGCAATTTGTCAGGTTAAACATAAGCCTAATTGCAAAGTTCAGTGTATCTTACATTTTCTTAGACAATCCAGCGAGCTTAACAAACTGCGCCAGGATTGTGCCAGGCTGATGACTGAGCTGACAGAGAAGAGTAACAGAGTGGCACAGGAAGAACTGCAGAAGAAGAGTTCAGAACAAGCTGTCATACAGCTAAAGGTTACTCTTTCCTCATATAGCTCTTTACTTGTTTGTTCTTCCCAATTTTTAGGGCGTCTTTAACATTGCATAAATCATGTGCTTGTTATTTTACCACCACTTGCAACCAGTGTAAAACTTTGCTTCATTGACCATACACAGATTTTGCCTGGCCAATTTGATCTTTGTGGTGGAATTGGTCAGACATTTTATCTTGTGTGGCCATCTGATCAATGAAATTTATGTCTGGACTGTTGCATATGATAAGATTGATGTAATCCAGCTGGCGAAATGCTGCATCACCAATGTGTGTTGTGGTTGGTTGCATTTTGCTGTGCGACCAAAGTTGCTTTTGCAGCTGGGCAAGTTGGAAAGTTTGCACCAATCAGACACATCCAGCTTCATTGAAAGGCACTGGTATGCAAATTAAAGTGCAAGCAGTCATCCAGGCTTATATCACACTTAAAATGCAAGTGTGCAGGAGGCCTTATAATTTAAAGAGCCACTTAAAGCAGAAAAAAAATAGGACTTTGATTTGCATGACAGGTATTCTTGTGCTGTATGTGCACAAATGCCATCTGGGAAATTGTATTCCTGATTTTTGTTTTTCTCCTTGCTGGTTACAACCTTCTTTTTATAAATTGTGGTTTTTTTGGAACACGTGACTATATATTATCCTCAGTAACCAAAAACACCGGACAGACCTAAGGTTTGTTTATATAACCGTTAAAAGATAGCTGCAAGCATGAAAAAGGCAAACGCAAAGCACTCAAACAAAGTAGACTTTAAATGTGAGCAATATCCAATACAATGTTACTTTTCCTTTAAAAAGCAATAAAAATTGTCCTATAATTACATTAACTGCAATCTTATGGTGCCCTATATCTTGTAAACAAGTAACTACTCTGTAACTGTGAGTAGGGAGACTGATGTGCTGTTTTGTGCTGCAGTTGGAGGGGCTATTTGTTTAACATTACCTTTCGCTGACATTTTCCAGGCCCAGATGCAGGACACTGAACGGAGAAGGGAGGAAGTTGAAACATACTTAAGAAAAAAGATTAATGAATTTGAAGCGGCACAGCAAGGTGACACTGTAGTTTTTATCTCTAAAATATATTTAAATAGTAATAGTTTTGAAGACAAGAAAGAGATCCAGTTCAAACTGTTTATCCTGCAATGTTGATCAAGAGGAAAAAAACAAAAGGCTAAAAGCCAATCCACTTCATATCAGGAAAAACACTCCTTCCCAAATTTAAATATCAAAATAATGTCAAATAAATTTAAATCAAATATCATGTAATTACCTAAGCTTATAGAAGACTGTCAGAAAAGGAAATACATTCATAAACACGCAAAAAAGTCTAATACAAAAGAAACAACAACACAGAATGGATTGGAAAATCAGTGACACCTGGAGAATAGTCTGTAAACCCTTTGTAATAATGCGTGAAAGCTTTGAGAGGACAACTGATGTAAATCAATACATAGTCAAGGCATATTTATTTGAGATCTGCAATATAAGGTGGCTGAGTTATGTAGTACTCAGTCTATCCATAAGATCAACTATAATCTATAAAGAGAGCAAAATAGAAGCTGAAGTTTAGTTAGTCTTCCCATATAATATCTTGTAATAGTTTATTTTTTCCTGTTTAGTGTACTGTGGGAGTGTGCTGTGTAACTGGCTGGGAAGGAGGGAGGTGTGGATTAGAATTACTACCGGTAGTTTGTTTTCTGAACTAAACGATTACTGTTTGCAGAGAACATAAAGTTGGCTTACACTCAAAGTGGAACAGACCACTGTGTTTTTGGTTGTGGAAGTGTGTTATGGGGTTTGGTTTCCTGTTTTGGCAGGATTGTACCACTGTGATGAGGAAGAGATTCACTTTTAAGTACCATCAGTGACTTTTACCAGAAACGTATGCAAGTTACCCTCTCCAAAAGGAAAGGAACCATCCACAAAGTTTGCAATAAACTGTTAGATTGATTCCCTACCCACTAGAGTTTTAGAGAGTTTTCAGGGACTAATTTGTGTGTTGTGCTTTAGTGAAAGTCCCTTTTGTGGCACATCATAAGCTGACCAGAACTACTTTCCTTTTTTTGACTATGACCAACAACAGGCTGGTCAGATTTTTCAGGGATGCACAGGTTGACCTGGTAACTAAATGGTAGCATTTTCTGGTATTGCAGAAGCCTGCCATGGAGGCAAAGTACCCAGTATGTCATTGACATAAATGCATTATCATACTTTCTAGGAATCTTAGGTTAAATATACTATAATAAGTTTATAAACATTTAGGGCATTTTTTGACATCCCTGTCCTTTAAATAGAATTCTCCAAGAAAAGAACCAAACCAAAAGTAAAACTGTTTCTGAAAAAAGGGTACCTTTTGCTTTTATTAAGTTAAGCTGAGGCTAACACACTTACTGGATACTCTGATCTTTGTGCAGAGATGCAGACAACTCTGATAACAAAGGACAATGATATTCAGAGCCTTCACAACAAGCTTTCCAACACAACAATATCTAAACAGCAGCTGGAACAGCAAATCATACATCTTATGGATGCTGGCACAGGGGACAGCATTCAGGTGCAGGTATGATTTTTTTTTTCTGTCATTGATTTTTCTGTGTTTGTTTTACTTGTCCTTTTAATGATGGGAAGTGATTTGTAGAAGGCACTTGGTGAGTTTACTAGTTTGCAGAAGATATGGTTAGACGCTCCCCCTTGTATCTTTATGTAGCAATGCAAAAAAGAAATTCGTTATTAGATCTGTCAATTCTATTATTGGCCTCGTTCAGCATACTGAATTTGATACATTTTTTCCATTTAACTCAGATCATAGTTAAAAAAAATGTAAACAAACAATGCAACTAACAACTAATGAGGTTTCACATAATTTTGAACTACAAAGCAATTTATTCAACACCAAACTAGTTAGTTAATCCAAATGAGGGAAAACTAAACATTTAAATTAATACCTTTCTAAATTGATGGGTCTTCTAAGTTAGAACACAATAAAACTTAATGCACTGAGATCTGTGGTACTGGTCTTCATAGAGCTCTGTGTGAATGTCTAAAACAGCAAAAATGAATGCCTTGTATGGTTGGGGAACAAAACAATGCAAATGGTGAGTCAGAACAATCGGTATCAGAATAAAACACTCCTCACCTGAATTTTCACAGGAAGTCAGGTGGTTGTCAGATGGAATTGTAAACAAAACAGAAGAAGTGATTCATTCTGCTACTGACTGTATCGCATAAGGACATTTTTAAAAATGAAATTTACTACAAAAATGTTTTATTAAGTATACTGAATACTTTTGGGGGGCTTCATTACCAGGTGAGCATTTTAATGTTTTCATCAACTCGACAATATATTTTCTGCTGTGACAAAATCAGATTTAATGTCAGTCTTTTAGAAAATGAGCTATTGGAAAGACTGACAACAAAAATGTATTGGTTTCATGATGGAAACAAACGAATGCTTGAAGAAGCACAGTAAGAAAACATTAAGTTGCACAAATCAATAACAAATAAATGATTTATTAATATTGATTGGATTTTTCTTCATCTGAATTCAAGGATTTGCTCAAACAGAATGAAGCCTTGAATGCCCAGGTTCAAAAATTCCATACACAAGTGACAGCACAGGTATGTTGCAATAATATCATCTTACCTCTGTAATGAAAACATTTTATTTTTCTTCCATTTGTGATTATGGCTTATCCAGAGAATCTGACCACCGTAAACTATTCTGCCCTAATAATTATAAAACCCCAGTCCTCTAATGGCCATGGCTCTTAAAGGAGATCTATAGCCTGAAATACATTTAATCTTGTCACAATGTATTGTGCTTACTATGCCAATTTAGGATGATCCAGCCATATAGCACTAATGATCTGTGCCCCCGAAGTTGTCATCGGAGGCTGACATCTTTAAAAGCATGGCCAGTCTTTGCCCTTCTGCACAGTTGATAAATCTAATCCTGTCATTTTAACACTGGTTGTACTTAATGCTAGGTGGCCAATAAACATAAAGCGCTTTATTCACAGGCTTTAGTGTCCCTTTAAGTTCATGCATAGAAAAGCTGGATGTGATGCCTGCAATAAAGCATTTACTAAATTAAAAATAAGAAATCTTATTAGTTAACTTTGTTGAATGCTTTCTAATTTAGCTACCTGTAACTACGTTTATGAGTGGGCTTCAATGTCCCTTTAAGTTCTATTAACAGTTGAAAAAAATGTGTTCATACAAAAAACTTTGCACCACTTTTATTTTAGTTACAGTTTAACTTCAGCTTGAGGCTGTATTACATTATTTCAGTAAGCCCATGTAACCTGCATAGACACACATTCCATTCCTTTGTTTAGGCATGATACCATGTCTCCAGAACCTACTGCTGGGTTACTGTTAATAAACTCGCTAAAGTGACTGCTGGATGATTCATTAGACCAGGTTTTATCATTTTAATGACGAGTAATTAAGTATGAAGTGGATGAAGTTTGGCTGCAGTTTAAGATCAATGACACAAGTAGACAAACTGCAAGTCATTGTTTTTAATGGACGACCACATCAAAACACCTGCTGATTTATTCCAAATGTAGTTTACTAAGTGAAAGTAAGTTGGAGACATTTTTGCATTAATTGGGATTCATTTCTTGGAGAATTGTTTAGGAAACATTTGTTAAAACTGAATTATTTCTTAATTTCTTTTGTGCTTTTATACATTCACCTAACAACGTCTTTTTCCATTCCATTTCAGTGCTCAACAGCCCTTGTGGAGGAGCTACAGAAAACGTAAGTTTCTTTGTTGCATTGGAAAGGTTGCTAACTTAGGGCAAAGTGTTTACAAATTAAAATCATGTGGTTCAGTCTGGCTGGTCAGAATGTGAAGAATGTAACCTAGACGGAATCTGAACATATTGTTCACCCTGTGGAAATGTTGGGCACTGCAATGCCCAGTGAAGTATATTAGAGCAAGTTCTTTTTCATCACAATGGTGGTCATTCCCTCCAGAGTGAATAAGGACCACCCAACTGGAAGCTTAGGATAGTCAGGTTTGGTCCATTAGGGATTTTATACCTCCTAGCTTGTCCAAGAGCTCCATCTGCTGTTTCATATGACAACACTATTGTATTGGTATCTGTCCTTCACATGGCGCTACGGTAGAAATTCAGCCATGTAAATGAAAGAAGCATTTCTGGATTGAGTATTGCATATTGTTTTTTTGTTTGCAGTTTCAGTTAGGCACTATAACATAATTTTCGCTGGCATATGGTGCCATTTTCATTGGTTTAGAAACCCTGAAATCCATGCAAACTACACTATCCCTAAAATCTAGCTGCTCTGATCCTTTTCTATACATCGACAGTCTGTTAAGCAGACTATAATATAATTCTAAATATTTTTACATACCATTTGTATTTATTTACACAGTGCTTTTGGTGATTTAATATCATTGCCTATTTCATTTATTAAGGACTATTTTGTATGCAAGTTGGAAGGCTACAATTTTGGTAGACCTTATTTAGTATATAGGATATAAGTGCTAGGGCAAAGTTGCAATCAATACTTTGTCCCAATTTTACCACATGCAAACGCATTCATGCATTCCCATGCATAGCAACTGTGCCCAACTGCCTTCTGTTGCCTATAAACATTAGCCCAGCTGAGCTATTGGATCATGGGGGCCCTAAAGTGTTAAGGGACCAGCACACAATTTCTGATACAACAGAGGTGGGATTAGGAAACTGTTGTTGTAATGGTATGTGCTCTGCTAAAAAATCTTTTTCTTTAGTCACTATGGTCCTTTATTGCAACCTCTCCTATTGCTTTTATAGAATAGCAGAAAAGGACAGGGAAATTAAACAGATGGAAGATACTCTGGCTAACTATGCAGACAGTGAAGAAGAACTTAAGGTGACTAAATAATGGTTTTGTGTCTAATTTGCTGTTATTCTGCATTTTACTGCCATTCAACATACACTAAAAACAAAAATGTGTGAACATCCCTATAAAGCCAAACGAATATTTTGCTTTTTCTTTTATTTGCATACTTTGGTACACTGTCATTATAATGAACATAGATTTATTCCCAGGCGGCATACTCGTACTCGGCAGGTACGCCAATAATCTACTCAGCTTCTGGTTACAAAGGAAATTATACTTCCTGAGCCAGCCTCCCATCTTCCCACCCCTGAGCCCATTTGAGTGAATAACACTTTACAGTACATTTGACAGAGCTGGGGAGAGTTGGCTCTTTTAGCTAATGGGAAATTAATTTTCCCACAGGGCCACAAGAGAAATAGGAATGGCTTTAGAGGGCCAGACTGCCCCCACAACACCTAGCTCCTTCCCCTCTGTGCTTCCCCCCCACTTTACTACCCCCTCCTTCCTACTCCCTAACCTCTGAAGGAGGGGGGAGCTATCTTGCTGCTGGTTACCCCCCCCTTCTCCATGTCCCTACCTCTTCCCTGTCTTGGCTCCATCTGATCTAGTGCTTAGCCTTAACGCTACAGCATTCCTCTCTCACAGAAAGTTGAAAGCTTTCAATTTCCTGTGAGAGGAATGCTTTAACACTAAGGAGCTGGAACAGGCAGAAGGGGGGCAAGCAGGGCTGCCTACCCCACTGCCCAGCCCTGTAACCTAATGTTGGTAGAGGGGCCAGGTCATAGATGCCCGTAGGCCGTAGTTTGCCCACTCCTGCTTTGAACAAATTAGCCTTTTTTTCCCCAAACTGTTTGTTTCTGCAAACCAAGATTTGTACATCCATTCATTGCAAACAGGAAATTGTGTATAATTTACTTTGATTATGCTTGTTGTTAACATGTTGATCATAACATTGATTGTACATACATTATTTTGCATTATCTCTGGTATTTCTTATTTTCCTATGTGCAGATTATAGGATTTGGTTAGATTTACTTTAGTTTAATATATCTTATATAACACAATAAGTTTGAATTGAACATAACAATTCTGAAATTATGTAAAGGGAATAACTTTGGTTTATCAGATCAGCTTAGTGTGTTATGGGGGTCCACCAGCGACCAGCAACCAGCTTGCAGTACATAACTTTTAATTGCCTAAGAACATTCTTCTAGATACTTTAAGAGGGTTTTATACATTGATTTTCAATTTCTATCTGATAGAGAGGGTTATCTTCCATGTCTTTATATAGTCCATTGTTTTCAGGGTATTAGGTTAGATTGTGCCCAAGAGTTCCATATAGCATGGTATGAGTCCAGTTTGTCGTTTTGTTGGGCAATGACGTATTCTGCAGCTGCATTTGTTGTCATCAATGTCTCCAGATCATGTATTGAAGGGGTTGCAGGTTGTTTCCAGGTTCTGGCTGTTATTGTTTGTGCTGCTATTAGCACTTGGAAGAGAAGTTTTCTGACTGGAGCCTTCACTGACTTTAGAAGCAGTTGTAGAAGTCCTATTTTGGGTTCAAAATTTAGTTTTAATTGTATTTTGTCATTTATCAGTTGGAAGACTTGCTTCCAGAAGGGAGCTATTATTGGGCAAGCCCACCACATATGCAAATTAGAACCTATTTGATTTCATCTTCTCCAACACTTTGGAGATGCAGAGGTGTGGATAGTTGCTATTCTTATTGGCATTAGGTACCACCTTAAAATTATTTTTACTTGCCTTTACCTGTCTTGTTCCATTTGATATTGGGAAGGCATCCGACAGGGCCCCGAAGAAAGAACTCAGGCTGTTGGAGTTGTGTATAGAGTCATTATTGCTGTTAGTATTGGTCCCTCAAAGCCAAATTTTTGAAGTGTGTGAACAAATTAGCCTTTTTATGGGTGGAGACAATTTTCTGTGTCATGGGCTGCATTAGCCAGGCTGTTAGCTGCTCAGTGTTGTAGGGGGATATTTGTAGCAAATCTATAATGCATGAACTCCCTGCATTGCCATGTGTCTGACCACATGGCTAAGACAAGATGTGCTATAGAGCTGTGACCTTTTTACCTATGTAGTTGAGCAGTTCTATCAGCAGCATAAAATACTTTAGTACAAGTTTTCTTTTCCAGGATCTTTTGAAAAAGAATGAGGCTCTGAATGCTCAGGTGCAGAAATGCCACTCACAAATCAGAGCTCAGGTAAAGTGGGCTAAACTGACATAAGTTACACTAACCTGTGACTCTTTAATTGTTACTTGTACAGAGTCTTCTAACAACCAGTTGGGACTGTTGGAGAATGATGGGAATGTTTTTTTCAGTTATTGTTGGACAGATCTATCTTGTAGACCATTGGGTTGGTTCGGGTAGAAGTTAAAGGGGCACTATAGTGCTGAAATAACTGCACACATACATATAAAACTTCTTTATACTAAGCCAATTACTGGCACAAATAGTTAAAAAGAAATTTAGGGAAGAAAAAATACTTGCTGTTTGTTTCCCTTAATTTGTTTACCTGAGGGTTGACATTTTCCTCCTCTCCTTTGTTCTGCAAGTCAGGCAACATGAGAAGAAAAAGCTGCCTGATTTCTATTGGTTAAGCAGTATGCTGACCTTGTGGCCACATAAATTAAGCTCGGAATGCAGGAAATTAAAGGGTGAAAGCTGACTTGTGCACATGTAGTATGTAGGGCAAAAATATCCGTAGGAGGGTACTTTTTCATGGAAAACTGGCCTGTACATGTCACAGACACATTTCCTGGTGTGGGAGTTGGTGCTGCCCACTCAATCATTCTGCATCACATGAAACATCTACTGGGGAGAAACACTTCTCATTAAGGTATAGTACTGTATATGTGAAGATGTAATTTGAATATAGTTCCCCTTTAAGCACTGTTAACTGTCTGGAGAAGTGAAACTGACTTGCATAACCGATGACAATATGTTGTATGGATGTACAGGAAAAGGTTATCTTGGTATAAGCTGTGATTGATATCTTGTACAGAGGGTATTTCCTGTTCTCATACCTTCCCCACAGAAAGGGCAGTAATCTTTTAGATTTTAAAGTGAAAGACAGCAGAATTGTATTATAACTAATCAAGCCAGAATTAAAAAAATTCAAACTGATAAAATACAGCAAAAAAGCAGTCTCATAATTTGAAGCAAATGGGTCCCAGAGCAAAATGTGGACTGTAGCCTCCTTGCACACTACATAAACAACCATGCCCCCAATTATCAGCATTTTCTTTATTCTACGTGGTCTGTTTAGTGATGTGTGCGCATCTCTGCATGTAGAATTATTCATTGGTTATATAATAGTGCAGCTGCTACTACTGCACCCCATAGCAATCACACCCCTGCAAGGATGTATGGGAAATTGTAGGTAAATTATATCCTATAATAGCAAAATGTTCTATTTCTGACATAGCAAACATAGGTGTTTTTTTTTTTTTTTTGGTTTTATATACAGGCAGAAGTATCTTTAAAGGGGAACTATAGTCAGATTAGATACCTTAGTGAGAAGCGTTTCTCCCCAGTTGTTGGTTCATGTGAAGCAGGATGATTTATTAGGTAGCCTTGGAAAACTCCCGCACCAGGAAATGTGTGAGACATATACTGGCCAGTTTTCCATGAAAAGGTATCCTCCCCTGGACATTTTTGCCCTACTTACTACTTAACGCCTGCGCACAAGTTAGCTTTCCCGAGCCCAAGCCTCTGTAATATCCGGCATTCCAGGACTGTAAACAAGCATGAATGATGAGGTCTAAAGGTCAGCACACTGCTTAACCAACAGCACTTAGGCAGCTTTTTCTTCTTGTGTTTCCTAACTTGCAAGAGGGAAAGTGGGGCAGGACAAAATGTCAGCTATCATTAGAACTAATTAACTATTTGTGTTAGCGACTGGCTTAGCATAAAGGCATATTATATGTATGTGTGCAGTTATATTGGCACTATAGTGCCCCTGTAAATGGGAAGTAGAGGCTGAAATAATTTTATTTAAATATTATTCATCTTTGCATTCTTTCAGGTTACTGTTTTTATGTATTATTCTTAGTTTTCCAACTATTACTTCTTGAATTGTTATAATATTGTGTCATTTCTTTCCATGTACACTGTAAAGTGCCTCCTTCTAGATTTTTCTGGTACTGAGCTATTTTGAAAACGATGGCACTAAATGTGACTGGACAGGTCATTTGTTTATGCAGCTGCTCATTGATGTCTGTAGTGTATATATATATAAAAAAAAAAAAAGGTATGCTTTGGCTTTAAAGACAGGATTTTTAAAAGAGATTCTGACACTTATCGGGACCCTGCACCACTCACAAGTTTAATAGCACTTCATTGTCAATATAATATAAAGCAATGTCATTGTCTGTCACTGCTTTACTTCCACTGACACTAGAACTATGAATGGCGCATGGCTCAGAGTAGCAGAAATAATCACTGAAGTAAATGTATTCATTCATTTGTGCATTTTGTCAACTCATTCATGTTTTTCCCATTTAGTCTTCAGCTTTGGCTCTTGTAGAAGAACTTAAGAAAAAGTAAGTGGTTGTTTCACTGGTTTAAAATGTAATATAAATAAGATAAAAGCATAAAGCCATTTTTGAGTGTAACCATCCTACAGTCTGTCCATTGAATATTTGCATAAGAGGAGAAAAGGTATATATGCCCTAAACTCCTCCCTGTTACCTTTCTTTGCGTGTACTTAAAGAGCTGTGTCATACTGTATACTGTCATACTGTATACAAACATCTATTGGTTTGAAAATATATATGTACATACATATGCAAAATTCCACACAGCTTCTAAGTTACCAATAAATTCTATGGCAAAATAATTTCACCTACTGTATATTCATTGTTACTTCATATTTGGTAGCTGTTTGGATTTGGTTATTTATACACATTAGATCAGTGGTGGCGAATCTTTTTGGCACCTTCGTCCCCCGAAGTGCCGGCGCTGATGAGTGACATCATTGCACCTGCGTCAGGGAAGGAGAGCTCCCCAGCGAGCACTTCTTCAGTGTAGGCCTCGGATCCGGCCAGAAAACTGTCAGATCGGGCCCGCGGCCTGCACTGAAGGCAGCAGTGGCAACTGTGTGCGTATCATAGGTTCGCCACCCCTGCATTAAGTTTTTGTGCGTACCTTCACCTTTTTTTTTAATTTTTTTTTATTAATCAGACTTTTCTGGTATGAATTTTCTGTGCTTTTCCTTATTGTCCCTCTAGGTTAGTTGAGAAGGATCAGGAAATAAAACAGTTGCAAGCATCTTTATCGCTAGAACATGCCAATTTGGCCAACAGTGGAGAAGAGCTCAAGGTGGGATATAAGAAATCTGGAGACGTGTTTTAAGTATTGTGTTCCATGTCATATAAAAAGTATATCATTTTGTAACAACTCTAAAATGCTTCCTGCCAGGGAGGGTAACAGAATCCTATGCCCTTTACTGCTTTCTGAGCGAGCAGTTTTTTGTCACAATAATACATTTCTTTAGAGGCCTAGTTATCATGGATTGGAGTTCATACATATTAGTGCCACAGAACTCCTTTAGGCAGTAGTTAAAGGGGCATTTTCAGTGCTTTTTTTAGAAAAAAAAATTTGCCGGTACTGCTCCAGAGGCAGCACTAACACATGCAGCCAGGCTGCTCCGGAGACAGCATTAAATCTAACACAGCCACGCTGCGCCAGAGGCAGCACTGACACATTCAGCCTGGCTGGATGTGTTAGTGCTGCCTCTGGAGCAGCCTGGCTGGATGTGTTAGTGCT
>WMED01011286.1:0-10155 GCA_019650415.1 Pipa parva | reverse complement strand
CAGGGATTGCAGTATAAATTATGTATGCACATAAAAAAAAAAACGATATCGATAAATATTGATGTGTTAATTCAGCTACAATTTGCATTGATGTCAATGGAACCCTTATCGATCGATGTTGATATCGCTGATTTTTCCGACAGGGACTTTAGTTCACCGTCTCCTTAGGGTATAATGGGTTTTTCTCCATCCTCAACCAGGCGAACACTTGTTAAGCTTAAAAAAAGTTTGAGAGGGCTTAATACATTTTGATATCAACAATATCGATCAAGCAAAGCTATTCGATTTTAGTAACTAATCCCCATCATAATATGAAAAACTCTCTCACAATTCAGATTAAAAGATGATCAAATAACTTTTACATTACATGAGAACTTGGTGATCCATGCAAAAATTTAGATTTATTGGACAGTTGTAACCTGGATTTTTAGTCATCCTATTGTAGGAAAATGAAAATAACAATTATTTCATTTCCTAAAAGGTTTCTATGAGATGTTTATTTATTTATTATTGTACTGGACAATATGTGTGTGAAATGTTATATGGTGACTTCATCTAGTGGAGAACTTAATTTATTGCACCCAAAAGAAGAATGTGTATAAATATGTAATTTCTGGGTGAGATTTCAAAAGTTATAAATGTTGCTGTTCAGGAAGGAAGTGGATCATTGGCTACAGAGCCTCCACCAGAAGGGTATCAGGTGCCTGTAAGGCAGATTAAGAAAGCAGAGGCCTGTAAAAGAACACTTCAGAAATGATAGTTAGCCCTAGCTACAAATTGGTAGTTTCCCCAACAAGGAGTGACGTGGGTTTAATATACCCAAGTGTCTTGCACGAAAGGCCAACACCTAGAGCAGAGTTCCAGTAGCAAGGCTTACTGTGTCAGGTTGCTATGTCTGGAGATTGTGGTTCCCTGGAGTGAGAAGAACTCAGGCTGCGTTCATCTCAGGTGCTAAGCAGAATTGCTCTGAGTATTCCCAAGAGGTGCACAAGATGTTCTATGAAGTGCAACTGTACTACCTCAAGTTAAGTTTGTGTTCCTGTTTGGCATGGTGCGAATAAACTGTTCCTGTTTGGATAAAGAACCTCTGGCGCCCATCATTTATTTAAAGGTGCAGGCATTACTCCTAATGTAAGCGGGCTGTGAGGGTGTTGTATTTGAGGGGAAGTAATTTCACCAGTAATGCAGACATATGGCTGGAGGTCAGTCCAGGTTTTGTAAATCACCCCAGCTGCAGGCTGGAGCCTGATTACAAGGCAGCTGGGAGAGCCAGTGTGGTGTGGTTGGATTTGGAAGTCTATAAGTCTTTGAAGTTGAGCCATAAGGGAAAGTGTGTTTGTATATCATGTGGGAGACGCTGTAACATTTTGGGGTCAGTTAATGAACAGAATTAATGAGAAAGCACTTTTTACTCTGAAAGTGGTGTTTTTGAAGTGACTTTTGTTTTGCCAAAGAAAGGCTGTGTTCTAAGTTCATTTTTGCCTGAAATAAACATTGAATACGAAAGAGACTCGCTGTTTGTGGAGTGTTAAACCCTAAAAACTGCTCCAGCACTTGAGTGATTCCCTACAGGGCATATTCACTGAGTGACTGAGTTAAGCTGTGGTAAAGTATAAAATATCTCAGGGTTTGGTATATATTTAAAGTATGGTAAAGCCATGCCAGGAATGGATGTGGATGTAAGTGCAAGGAGATTGCTTCAAAATAGCATTATACTATTTTACCCCAGTCTCTAAGAAGCACAGACTTAGCATGTACATGGATGCTTGTCCAAGGAAGATGACTAACCAAGATTACAAAGATGTCTACCTCCAGGGTTATCTTTACAGGGATTAATCTTCACTGTTAGGTTGGCACCTTTGAACTGGTACAATAAACCCTATGCATAAAGTACATTATTTTTCATCTAAATTATTCTAAGGCTTTAGTTCCCCTTTAATACTTTTTACAATCTGTTCATAATGTGTATTTTAAGTAGTCACCTTTAAAGTACACAAAGTAGTCTGGAAGACTTTGGGGGTTATTCAATAAAGTCTGAATTGTTATGTATAGGTGTAAATTCACCAGCTAAAGACCATCTCAAAAGACTGCTACTGTCGCAGATGCATATTTATAATGTTAATATTGTCGCAGTCACGACTTTATTATGGGAAAATTATCGCAATAGTAACATTAAAAAATTGTTGTGACTTCACAATGGGGAAATTGTCGCAGATTTGCTATGGAAATCCGCTGTTTGAGAATTTGACAGTCGAATTCACACCTTAGTGCATTTGTGCTGCAATTTCCAACTTTTTCCAGGATTTACCTGGTTTAAATTGGAACGTTTTAACTAAAAAATGTGCTGCAGCTGGATCACCTGAAAAAATGTGTAGTTTGCCCTGTTGTTGCTTTGTCCCCGAGTAGTTTGAATTCTGCGCATTGCTTCCTTTCATCATTCATGTTTAATTTGAGTAAATGCGTGAGGTGATGTTTTGACATTACATCATAATATTTTTAAATTAACTGAGCTTGTAAGGTGAGTGCTGCCATCTCTAACAGTTGCCTGTCTTTCACTGTTTCTCTTTAGAAGATTTACAATGCCCCTTGCCTGGGTGTGATTTATTCACATTTCAATTTACAGATTTCAGTTTTCATCAGATCTATCTACGGTAGAATACACGGCTGGCTTCAGTGCTATCTGATTTTTGAGGGAAAAAATACTTTTAGATTGATACGCTTTAAAATTAAAACATAAAAAAAAAGTCTGCTTTGTTGATACAATATCTATTTATATTTTAGTTCCCGTGTTCATTTCTAATACTGGTTTCTTGCTTGTGAAAAGGAACGGGCCTAAATAAGCTCTGTTATGCGTGAGAATTTTAAATGACCGGCTATACACTGAAGATTCCCTATTCATGTGTCCATATTCATAACACCTTAGTGATCCCAGCGTGCCTTCCTTGTCAGTTCAGACCGTAAGTCACCATGGGACAGTGCTCAAATGACAGGACGTTTGCAGGAAGATTGATATCATTTTTCAGACTGCTTCAGTGCCCACAATAACCTGCAAGTGACAGCTTGATGTATAATATTTGAATATATATATATTTTTTTCATTGCTGCTCGTGCGAGAAGGCTTCAGTTTGCTCTGAATCTCAGCCTGGCAGGGATGCCCTGAATTCTTTTGTCCTTCATTAGGGGGTACTAGCATTTATCATAGATGCCGTCATTACTTCTTAAAGGGCCATCATTCCAGATTTTGTGTACAAATGTTTAATTCTAGTAATTTTGATCAATTTTTAATTCTTAAAGGAGAACTAAAGTTAATAAAAAATAAAAAGTAGAACTTATATCACGTTCCACTGTTGCAATCATAGCTTTGTCTGGACTGTAATTTGTCTTCACCGAGGCTGAGCTTACAGCGCTTCGGCTGACACAGGAGCCAGCGTGAAGCTCCGCCCATGTACCGAATCGGTGGTCCAAATGGGTTTCAACATCATCACGTTTATTACGGGGCCAATGAGATCACTCCCTGCAATGAGCATGTTATGTTGAAACCCATTCGCGCTGGCTCCTGTGTCAGCCGAAGAGCTGTGAGCTCTGCCTCGGTGAAGACAAATTATAGTCTGGATGAAGCTGTGACTGCAACAGTGGAACTTAATATAAGGTAAGTTTTTAATATGTCTTTTTTTTTTTTTTACTTTAGTTCTTCGTAAAAGGGTAACTAATGCCTTGCTCTTACAGGAGCTTGTAGTGTGAAACTATTCTGATCTACTGTGATTGTGACTTAACTATGCAGTGTTCCTCATCCTCGACTGCACAGGTGGTCGGTGAGGGGGATCATTGGGATACATATCCACTGTCATTGAAACTGTGTTGCAGCTTGTTAATTTACACACCTAGCACAAACTGTTTGTCAGACTGCTAGCAACTACAAATACAGCAATGACCTACCCTGCAAAGAAAAGAATGTGTCCTCTATACAAAAAAAAAAAAGAAATCAATCTCTAATTACAATATTATTTAATTCTGTTGGAACTAACATTATACTAAGCTTTTGTTTTATTGAGTGTTACCTCTAGCTGGTAGTGTATCCTTCTGGTGACTAAAATACATTACAGGGCATTATGGGATTTGATTTTTTTTTCACACGTGTTTCGGGTACTATAGTGCTGATATAACTGCACACATATATATAAAACTCCTTTATACTAAGCCAGTGGTTCTTAACCTTGTTTGAGGTACTGAACCCACCGGTTTCATACGCACATTCACCGAACCCATCTTTAGTGATAAATCACCTTTCTTTAGTGATAAATCCCTTGACCTCTGTGGCGGAGGCTCCGCCGAATCCCTGAGACCGACTCACCAATCCCCTAGGGTTCGATCGAACCCCAATTAAGAACCACTGTACTAAGCCAATTGCTGACATAAATAGTAAAAAAAAATGTTTAGGGAGGAAATAATACTTGCTGTTTGTTTCACTGTTTACTTCTAATGAGAGCTGCCATTTTCTCTTCCCCTGCTCCCCCTCCTCTTTCCTCTGTTCTGCAAGTCAGGCAACATGAGAAGAAAAAGCTGCCTGACTGCTATTGGTTAAGCAGTGTACTGACCTTTTGGCCTCATTCTTACATTTGGAATGCAGGAGATTACAGACAATAAACTAACTTTGTGCAGGCATGAAATAGTATGGCAAAAATGCCCTGGGGAGAATAACTTTTCATGGAAAACTGGCCAGTACATGTCACACATACATTTCTTGGTGCAGGAGTTTATCAGTGCTGCCTACTCAATCATTCTGCATCACATGAAACAACTACTGGGGACAGGGGCTTTCCTGGCCATACTGGCGCCCTGGACCTCACCCCCCCGCGCGCCCCTCCTTGCCCCACAACGCCCCCCCCACTTGCCCCGTGCCCCCTCACTTCCAACAGCGTTCCAGTGACGCACCTCCTCTAATGAGGTAAGTTGAAAGCAACGGCGCTCCTTAGATGTTCGGGTCTTGCCGGCAGCTGCCGAATACAGCCGACAAGACCCAAAGCAGCAAGGAGCGCCGTCTCATTCAACTTACCTCATTAGAGGAGGTGCATTGCTGGATCACTGTTGGAGGTGAGTGGGGGGTGCAGGGCAAGGGGGGTGTGGGGGGGGAAATCAAGTTTAGCGATGGGCAATGTGGGTGACAGCGCCCCTCAAATAGATTGCGCCCTGGGCCGTCGCCCACATCACCCATCGGTAGAACTGGCCCAACTGGGGAGAAACGCTTCTCAGTACGGTATAGTACTGCTTATGTAAATATGTAATCTGACTATAGTTCCCCTTTAAATATTTTTACCGGAAAACTACAGAGTTGATCATTTAATTTTTCTTTTCAATCTTTTGACAAGAAAATTGTAATGTGCCTCATAGGGTCAGTGGGTTTCCTTGTTCTAAAAGTTTATATTTTATGGATCTCAGGGTGAGCTCATTTAAAAAGATCCCAGGTATGGTATCCACACCCACTTCCCATCATGGTTTCCACAAGGCTCACTGAACCAAAGGCAGCAGACAGAGTCTGCTTCTCCTTCTGTGCCAGACTGATGATGTCACATCAACATGTTATGACACCCGTGCAGAGGCTACAGATAGGCAGAGGAGTCCATGCTGCCTCTGTCTCCAGTTCAGTGAGCCTTATGGAGGCCAGGAAGTCAGGTATTATATTGTTTATTTACCCCACTGATACTCAGTCCCACCAGAGAATCCTCTAATCCAGTCCAACCCTGGTAGTACATATAGTAGAACTTTTTCTTTCTTTAGTCCTTGGCTGCAATAAAATTTAACAACACAGATTGCTACGTAGGTTCTCTGATGTGCCTCATGTTACCTATTCAATAAATATCTGTTGGTGAAAAGGGATAGTGCAGCCCAATGAGAAAAGGACTTCTTCATGACAAACATGCTACTGTGATTTAGGGAGGAGGAGAAAGTATGAGAAGGGGGGGACCAGTGACCCTGACCCAGGCCAGCCCTGTAAAAGAAGAGAAATAAAGAGCTTTTAAAGAAATAGTAATATTTAAAATCTGATTGCATATACTAAAACTGGTATTACAAGAGTAGATTTTGAATTATTTAAGGTGTTTGGTACCCTATATATATACCCGTTATTAAGCCAGTTAAAAACAGATTTGGCTGTTTTGTATTTTACAATTTGTTTGGGCTTAGGAATTTACATTTTGGAAAGCAACAGAGCATACATTACGCTGACAAGTTTATATATCATGGGTAGAAAGGAGTTTCATCTACAAATATTTCCATACTTAACAGCAAAAGTATCCCACGGGGAAATAATAGTTTACTAAGAATTCTGAACAGATACTCGTTATTTAGATATTTAGGAGCACAAATGGCCTCTAGTGAGTCAATTGAAACTAGGCTGAAATTGTTCCTTTGCTCCGTCCTGCATTTTGTGCAGTTTAGCAGCAGTAATTCTAAAAATATCCCAGCTGGTGGCACTATTGTCTAGTAGTTATGGTTCGGTAACACAAAGAAAGGCAATTGAAATCATTTTTTTTTCTATCCAGCCATTTCATGGGAAGAGAAATTAGACATGAGAAAATCAGGCACAGAAACATATAATTTGACAGTAGATAAGAACTGCTTTGCCATCTTGCCTGCCCATATTTTTATCTTCTCGCAAATGTTAAATTTATAGATTCTGTGTCTCATTGTGTATCTAAGATAACCTCTTGCTTATCCCAATCATGTCTGGATTTCGCTACTGCTTTGGCTTGCAGATTAGGTATTTTACTACACTTTTTTTTTTTTTGTAAAGCAATACCACATAAACGTGAATGATTTTTACTTGTACTGCTATGGCGTATGACTTTGTAGTTTGCAAATATCAAAAGGTAGATCAGTTATTTGCTTATGTGGTGCTGGACGTTGCAGTGGATTTTGGTGCTGTCATTGTAAATTTGGTGGACCATTAATACACTGTCAACATTGGTAGGATTTTCACAGGTCCGCAGAAAAAAAAAATGGATTTCAAATGTAATGGTGATTGTAGCAGCAAACCTCATTTTAACTACACCTTTAATACTGTTCAGAAAATAAGTGTGTGTGGGGAAAGAAAGTGAATTGCAGTATTTACTAAGAGATGTTTATTTGTTAAAGTATAGACTCCCCCTCCCTACATTTCCTCACTCATATGCCCATATGTTTCTCAACGTCAACTACGCTCCTCTTAAAGGAACCAGCTTTGCATGCCATGTGTTAATTCCGCACTTTCTCATCTTAAACCCTTTTCTCTCTCTGTCCCCCACATCTGGAATTCTTTACCCCTTTATCTTTACCAGGAACATTCCCTATCCATGTTCAAACCCAAACTGAAGTCCTCCCTTTTGGAACACTAGCACTGATTTTATCACTGGGTTTTATGTATAAATTTTATTATTTTTGTTATTCATGTTTAATATCTGTATTTATTGAACTATTTATTTGTATTTACTGACCTATATCACAACACATTGTACAGCTCTTATTGTCCTATCTGTGTATGTAAGTCTTCCTCCCGTTCAGACTGTAAGCTCTATGGGACAGGGATCTCCAACCTCTTGTGTCAACCACAACCTGGCACTTAAAGTGATGTATCCTTGTGATATTTTACTTGTATTGTTTAATGCACTTTTCCCATGTCCGTTTTGTACTTGTATTGCTGAATTGTACAGCGCTGCATACATTTGCGGCACTTTATAAATAAGATCACACATACATAGACTTGTTAAATAAAAGAATGCAGATAAGGAGGTAAGCCATAACATTCCTGAAACACAATCATACAGCTCATGCAACAAAATCACAATGCAGTGCTCACTAAACTGGAAGAACTCAGTACTGACTTTACATTAATAAAACAAGATATACAAAATATAATATAAAGAAATAAAGAAGCAGAACAAAGAATAAGTGATATTGAGGATAAAATTATCCCAATATCACACGCAGTTAAAGAAATTGAACACAAAATTTCAGGGCTGGACTATAAAACAGATGACCTGGAAAACAGAATGAGGTGTAACAACATACAATTTGTGGGATTCCCAGAAAGAGTAGAGGGAAATTGGGGGGAAAAAATGTAGTGGTCAAACCCAGGGTGTAGTGTATTTATTCTTGCCTTTAAGAGTTCCTAACACCCCTTGGGTCAACTACAGTCAGAAAAAAAATAAAAGGAAATGTACCTCCAATTGGTTACTTGTCCTTCAACCGCGTAGTGCAGCTGTCCCAGTTGCTATAGAAAGACACTCAGCAGTCCAGATGCTTTTCCAAAACGTTTTCCAAACTTTAATTCCAAATTTAGCTCAAAACTTATGTACATTATGCAATATATTTCCAAGATACAGTCTCATCCATGAGTACATCAAAATCTTGGCAGGTTATAATCCATATAACTTCTCCTTTTTTCATTTCATATTTCCATCCAGCGCTACCATTCACATTCTGGCTGACCGGAATTCTTGATTGGACTATCTATGCTATAGATAGTCCAATCAAGAATTCCGGTCAGCCAGAATGTGAATGGTAGCGCTGGATGGAAATATGAAATGAAAAAAGGAGGTTATCTCCCCTAGTGTAATACTGTCAATTTAAATTGTACAGTTGTGCACATAAATTGTGGTTGCACATATACAGTTGGTGCACTGTGACAAGGTGCAAGTGACAGTTGCCTGTATGTGATAATACCACGTGGTTAAATATTGTGAGTGGTGTAAACCATTTTAAGATTAATGGTATCAATGATACCCTGGGTGTATATAAAATGCCTGTGATTTGAAGACAAGGGGCAAGGGTCACTATGACTCCCCCCTTTTGTGAGTACATTCACCGGAAAGTGCTCTTGGGGTTAGCACTTTGGTATAGAGATCCTTCCTTAATGATCTGGAAGTCCACTGGACCACTTTCCCCACTTAAGGCTGTGTGAACAGGTTCCCAGAAGGAATAGACAATTGTGGTATATTCTGATTAAAATAAATGATTTATTAAACAGGTATATACACACAATAAAATGCTGGAAGTCCTTTGTTATGGCAAACTCTGCTCCCAGGAACAATTTGAACACTTGGGCTGCAGGGACCAGTAAAATGTCCTTATTAGAGTCTCTCCACAATAAAATGCTGTAAATCCTTTGTTATGGCAAACTCTGCTCCCAGGAACGATTTGAATACTTGGGCTGCAGGGACCAGTAAAATATCCTTGTTAGAGTCTCTCAACGCGTTTCATCGATTCCACATCGACTTCCTCAGGAGAATAATTAAAAACCGCTATTGCTTATAGCATTGGTGTCTCTAAATCAGCGTTTTAAACTGTGCCGCACTTCCTATGTGTGCACGTTGACGTCAGACGCCGCTGACGTCACGCGTCACATGATGCGTCTCAAATCTAGGAAGTGGAGCACCGGCTATGCGTTCCACCAAGTTTACAGGGGGTGCCGGGAGTGGTAGCGCTGCATTAGAGGCTGCCCTTTTTGTTGGAACTTTACAGTACTGGTATCTTGGCAATAAATCTATATAGGATTATGGTACTCAGGCTGAATTATCTAGTTTTAAACTCCTCCACCGGCATCACTGAAACTTAGAGGATGAAAATTAATATGCATAAAAATCAGCTTCACATATCACATAATAATAATGTGAGACACATATTAACAGCAGATATTAAATTATTGTGATGACAATGCATTAATGCCATAATTAGAAGTTGATAGGAAATGCCATTAATAATTAAATAATTAAAACATTGTTAAAAACATGCTTGCAGCATATACAGTATATGATGATGTACAGTTTTAAATGAAATAAATGTCGCTGCAAAATAATAAATCAATCAAAATAAATAAGTCAAATAACCCTTAAGAAAAAATAATGGGAGGAACCCCCTATGTAAAAACTTAAACTGGTTTAAAGGGGAAGTAAACCTGTGTTTATAAATCAATTTCTTAAAAATTGGAATGTTCTGTAAAAGTGAAAATTTTTTACACTAAAAAACATGAGATACTGTTGTATGTTTCGTAGAAGCTTTTACATTGTAGCCTTAGAATGCAGCTAGGTCCAGATCAATGTTAAGTCCTGTGGGGGTCAGGCTATTGCTGTAGAAAATCCAAAAGGTTTCCCTTTGCCTTAGTCTGATTAATCTGTCACCCCC
>WMED01011285.1:3871-15342 GCA_019650415.1 Pipa parva | reverse complement strand
GGCTTTCTATTGGCTCATGTGACCAATCGGGTCACATGAGTCAATGTCATGTGCTTTGGGACACATGACAAACCCCCTCCCAACCTGATCTAGCGTTTCACTGGCCGTTGTGCCGGCCGGTGAAGCGCTACAGCCCCCTAAATGCTAGCTAGTGAGTAGATACTACGGCGTTAGCAGCCAATGGATGGAGAGGCAACGCCGTAGTATCTACAATGGGTGGTTTCGAATGGGTTAATTATATGATAAAGTGACTCGCTGAACATTATTTCTAAATAAATAAATTCTTTTTGTCTAACTGCAAATACTCCCCAAAAACCCTCACTATTTCTTACTTCATGGCAAAATTATTTAGGGCTCCTATGAGCTGTGTATAAAAACTATTATCTATTAACTCCTGCATGATAGTAAAGGTACACATGGCTGTGGAGTCGGAGTCGAGGCTCATTTTGGTGTAGTCGGAGATGGAGTAGTTATAAAAATGGACTGACTCCGACTCCCAAAATATATAATAAATTGAAAGAGTTAGTTCATTGCAGTATATGCTGAATATATTTTCATAAGAATTTGGGATTAAGAGTTTAACTTTGAAAAGTATTTGGATGACATGGAGCAGGCAAAGCGTTGCTGCAGGGAAAAAGATTCCACTCCCACAGCAAACAGACTGACTCCAGTTTTCACTTGCTCTCAAAGAAGTAGAAGAGTTCAACTAATCAGTAAAACTGACTGTGCATGAGGCAATTCCTTTATACCCTGAGATTGTTAGAGATGTTGCCCCTGTGGTCAACGCTTTGCCACCAACCCAAATTAGTGTAGAGAGGTTGTTCTCTAGCCTTAAAATAATTTGATCAGATTTGAGGTCATCTATGAAAGAGGATCTGATGGAGGCGATACTTTTTCTCAGAACAAATTCATAGACTCCACAAATGTTATTTGTTGAAAACTGTTTTTTCCCCCACTTACTGCAGCGTTTTGCATATTTGCAATTTATTTAATTTTTTTGTGTTCTAATTTAGAACACAAAAAACTTTAATTGCAAATTTGTATTCAATAAATATATTTTATGTTCTACCTAAATAGCTTGATTATTGTTTCATAAGGATGATAAAAAGCTTAAAATAACCAAACAAACCAGGGGGCGCTATAGATGTGATCCAAAGAAATTTAGTCCAAAGCAAAGTCCAAAGTGAATTCCAAACTGTGTTATCCAATGTAATAATTTTGATTGCAGCTCTCTCAGTTGTGAAGTGTGCTTCAACACCCCTCGTACAGTGGAAAAAACTACAAAAAGCTGGGAGAAAGCGCAAAAAATGGCACTAAGTGCCTTATCAACAATAAATGATAAATGAATACAACCCAAACGTGCCAATGGGAGAGGTGAACTGAAACAGTGTACACCCAAAAAACGTGAGATAAATTCAATCTACCATAACTGCTCACCAGAAATACAATGAATGAGAGCCTTAAGCTGACGAACACTGGGTAAGATACCACGATCAGGATATTGCTTTCAAGCAGGCTTATATCACCAACAGGTACAAACGACCATCGCTTTAAAAATCCATGCAGCCAATGCAGTCAAATTTTAAAAAGTGGATACATTTTTATTAAGAGAAAAATATGTGGATAAAAAGTTCCAAACATTCAAAAGCCAGATAAAAACAAAATTGAAATATACTGTTCAAATGTGTATAATCAACTTGTTGCTGCAAGCCAAGATCAATCAATACAGCCAAGAAAAACAGTGTATAAAAAACAAAATACCTCTCTACGCGTTTTGCATATACTGCTTCATCAGGAGGGTATGTCTAGGTGTGTGTTTGTTACTCCAAATGTCCGTTTTTAAATGCTCTGGTGTAATTACGTGAAACCGGAAGTGACCCGATGCCACGTCACTTCCGGCTAGACAAGCCAGTCTATACGTTTGGAGGACTGAAAAGGTAATTGGATCCCCCTTGAAATGCAAATGCGTTCCATTCAGAGAGGGTCAAATTTAGTCTGTATCCGGAAGTGACCTAATAATACGTCACTTCCTTTCCGGCCGCCATCTTAAGTATTGGCTTAGAGGGCAATTGCGTCTCCACTTAAAAGGGTAGAAGGGATAATCCGGAAGTGACTTGTTGTTACGTCCCTTCCCATAGTGCAACTCATAATAACGTTACACTATATGTCACCATTCATCGGCACCTCCTGCCTGTAAACAATTAACGTGTACCAACATGCATTATTAATGGCCTAAACCTAAAAATGCTTATATCACTACTTATTATTAAAATTGAAAGACCATACTGAACAGTAAAAAAGGCAAAAAATTGAGGACTATATTAACAGTAATAAAGGCTGTATTAATTCATCCCGAAATGCTTCATAATAAAAAATAGGAATAAAACAGAGGAAAACTTATAAAAATATATAAAAACATGAAATTAAACATATAAAACACAAGAAACACTACAGACATATTCAAAATGTATACAAAACACTCAAAGTGATAAAAAGCTGAACAGACATTTATTTAAAAAGGACTTTAAAAAGCAGCTAGGTCTAGGTTAATATTAAGCCCCAGAGGGTGTAAAGTTTTAAAATGGTGTATCCAAGACGTCTCTCTCTGACGCAATCTCATAAAATGATCACCACCTCCGAGACTATGCTGGATTTGCTCCAGAACAAAAAAATTTTGTACCAACTGGATTACAAGAATGCTTTTCTTTATAATGTGCAGAAACTGAATGTGTTTGTACACCAAGCCTAATGTTGCACAGGTGTTCATACATGCGTATGCCCAAGCTTCGCTTGGTTCTCCCTATGTATCTACCATTACATGGGCAAACTAACATGTAAATAACGAAAATGCTCTTACAACTGTAAAATCCGTTAAAATTTAAAAAAAAAAAATTTTTTTCTGTAACTGTCTGGAAGCAATAAAGGGACAAGCTGAACAGTTCAACTTCCCACATTTAAAAGTACCAACTACACTTTTTGTTGGCTCATGAGCAGGTTTCACCCTAATGTTGGTTGGGGCTATTAAGTTTTTTATAGTCTGACCTCTCTTATAGATAAATCGAGGTCTGGAATCCAGAGTTGGTCCCAAAACAGGGTCCGCCTTCACAACATGCCAGTACTTATTTACAATTTTTTGAACAGTTTTGTAATTACTGTTGAAACGGGAAACAAAAGATAGATTGAATTGACCAATATGTTTGTCCGAACTTCTAGACATTAATGTTGATTCGCGTGGGGTACTAGACGCTTTATCTAAAGCTTTAGTTAGTAATGATGGACAATACCCTTTTTCCACAAATCTATTTTTTTGCAGTTCTAGCTGCACCAGTTTACCAAGCCCTATTTACACTCTTATCATTTATAAGCACCACCCACAGAGGTATAACCTGCAAATCTGATGAATTTGAATTAAATCTTAATTAATGATCAGGTATAAAGCTTTTTATGAACTGAACACAAAACCCTGTGGAGATTCAGTATACAATACTGTTTTTTGCTGGAGATGTTATTTCCTGCTCAAAAGACCTGCAGTTGTTCAGAAATTCAAGAATCCAGTCTGGATTAAATCATATAAAACTTAATTTCTTTTCTAACATCTGGAGAATAATGTGTTGAACTAATATCAACAAATAGTAATCTGACATAGGAATAGGGGTGTGCGATATGTATCGTTCACGATAATATCGCACACCAGGTTTTATCGATATTGCTAGACGGCAATATCGAGCGCTCGTGCTTCTCTGGATGTCTGTGTTGTGCTTTCGGCACAGACTTCTGGGAGTCAGCAGAAAGCAGGAGCATGAGGCGCGCATTGAACAGGTAAGTTGCGTGACACCCACAAGCTTAGAGCAGACGGCAGGTAGGTAATAATTTAGCTATCAGTTATTCCTATTCATTTAATATCCTTTTTTTTTTTTGCTTGTCAGTTTTTTTTTAAATTTTTTTTTATAACAATCAAGACAATGATATCGAGATATCATTTTTTTGCAATATCGCCCACCCCTACATAGGACCTTTTTTGTCCAAATGGAGTACTGCACATTCTTGGTCTTAGGCACTGGCATTTTGAAAGACGTTTTAAAATGAACAGGAACTAACAACTAATTCAGCAGGATTAAGGAAAAATTCTTTCAATTTAGAGATACTCTTAACCTCATTGACTGGGGCAGTGTAAACAAAACAAGAGTATAGACCCTTTGGGAGTAAATGATCAAAGTGAGAATTGAGCTGTTGAGGTGAATTCGCATCACTTCAGGTTACAACACTCTGATTCTCTACTCCATATGGACTAAACAGGATTCCAATAGCAAATTTACGACCGTGTCTGTATTCCCAAAGCGAATTTGCGACCATGTCAATAGCCATCTATTGTATAGTGAGCAACTGTGGTTAGCTAATGAATTCGCCACACCACAGAGTTTGCTAAATACCAGAATATGGGGAAGAGGCAAATTCACACCTTTTTTCACTGACAATTCAGACTTTAGTCCAGTGATGGCTAACCTCTGACAAACGTGTCAAAGGTGACACGCTGAGACGTTTTTGCTCACACACATCATGGCACCGTTCGTGCCACTCTCTCAGTAGGAGAGTTGCCCTGCCTCCAGATTTTTCTCAAAATGGCACACATCACCATAGTCATGCTCGGTTTTTTGACACACCAAGCTCAAAAGGTTGTCCATCACTGGTTTAGTCAATAACCCTCTAAGTGGGATCTTTTTAAAAACATTCCAAACTCAAGACAATAAAATAAACCCCAAATGGTTCTTATTTAGATTGGGGCTTCACAGGAGTCAATATGTATCCTATTCTCTTCCAATATATTTATGAATTCATATTTCAAGGATTTGCATAGTAACATTTCAATTTTTGCAGCTGATACTAACTTGTATCCATGAATTACATACTGGAGGCTTGGACAGACAAGTAACAAATTAGGTTCAACAATGTTAAATGTAAGGTTATGCACATAGGAAGAGAAATGGATGTTAACATTATTTACTACATGAAAAACACCAGACAAAACAGACAAGGGAGAGAATATAGAAATTTTAGTTGACAATAAACTTAATTTAGCAACCAGAGTCAATCCCCTGCTGCCAAGGCAAGTAAGATCATGGGCTGCATCTAAAGGGGCATAAATGCTCATGATAAGAACATATGTCTACTATTTTAAAAATCAGTCTTCTTACCATAGACATGCTTTGCCACTTCAATAGCACAAGAGATTGGCTCTTAGTACTTTTAAATGAAGGACCAATGTTCAATTATAACCATGGCTTTCTGGCTACCTTAAAACAATATAGGAATACAGAAATATTCAATACATTTATTAATATAATCCGCTATGACTGATGTACAGTCTCCCAAACTAACAAACATCAGCACTGATGGCAGCATCCCTGAACACACTCAAATCCTGCAGAACAAATCTGGCATCTTTAGGTATACTTTGATCCATTTCTATGAAAGCTAATAAGATGGTATTTGAAAAATATAAACATGACCTGATTTACCCATAAGCAGTTTGGAACAATCTTATTGGGATCATAATTAATAATGTAGACCTGATCCAATGCATTGGTTCCCCTTGAGGTAAAACTAAAATTTTTTAATAAAAATTTGGTAAAACCTAAGATGGATTAGTATGGTTAAAATGATCCACTATGATGATTTAAATAATCCATAGTCTTTTTAATACTATCACAAAGCTGAAACTAATCATCACTATTTTTAAAACAAGGTTGTACATAAATTGTTATGATAATAATAGTAACAAATTTCCTAGTGGAATAAAAAGGTGACATTTTACCATCAAAAATTCTCATTTTGAGGAAAAAGGACTTGAATTTATGGCCACATCATTGCACCATTCTTCATTTATATGAATACATTAGCCACCACTCCAAATTTATCCTGATAGTAAACCATTTGTTTCTGCAAGAAACAGGTAGAATGCTTCTAACTGAATAACTAAATAAGTGATGATTTCATTTAGCCACAACATTCTCTAAACTCCTCCGTAATTTGCTGTAGATTTAAATGTTCCAGTTTATTATCCACAGAACAAATATTTAAAAGAAAAGCATGTCCTGTTTTCAGTACCGCATTTAGGGCAATTGATCATAGCCCACAATATCTGGGGGACTGCTGCAAACAGACCTATGCTACCAAGTTATGGATTCTGAAAACAATAATTGATGATTATGTTATTGCATGTTGAGCACACCAAAGACACTATTATGCATGAGATACTACCTTTGAAGGCTCTGTACACCAGTGTTCTTGCCCATGTTTATTTGCATTGCCGTATTTTCAGACACCTGACAAACGCCATAAAAAACTATGCTCTTTGTACTTAATTGGGCTGTACCCACACAGCCATTTGTTACTTGGTCAAAGCACGTAATTACTACTTACTACACCTAAATGCTTTTGTGCAATTAATGCATATTTGTGAGATTACAAACCATAAATAAAATACACATCATAAGAACAGGACACACATTTTTGTGCTTAAACGCAGAGCAACACAATGTATATCATCGCAGGTAAAAATTCATGTGTACGCAGAGATTATTTATAAAATGGTGGATTAGTTGAAAGTGGTACTTTATGACTATTTTGCCTATTTAAATAATTTTACCAACACAAATTTCAATTTCAACTTGCTAGTATTTTCCAGGTTCTCTTTTTCACTTCCTCTGAAAACGGATGCTGCTCCAGACCTGCCATTATTTCATAAAGGACAGTGAATAACAAAATCTCATGGAAATAACATTAAAATAGTCTTAAAATGCAACAATAATACTAGGAAACTGTTTTTTTTTTCGCTATTCTGATTTCATTGCCATGCCATTGCTTTTTTTGCCAGAGGTTTTGGTTTCTGATTTTTATAAAAATGACAAAGAAACAAATGAAACATATTTTCACCTATCGTGTTTTTCTTTGGCCATTTTACAGTGTTTGTACATGCATTTTATTTCCTTTCATACGGCCATTTTTGAGCCGTTCAGGTTCTCGAAGCCAAAACAAAGTAAAAAACAAAACACTTGAGATGACATTGTCCCAGTCAGGGGCCTTCCCACATACCCTTATGGCATTGGTGACAATGACTCCCTTTAACTAATTATAAGTCTTGTCTTAAAATTTGCAGTTTCTTAATCAGTTTGTATGATACAATGTCAGAGGCATTGTTTAAATTTAAGATGTAGTCAATATGTTGCAAAAGAGAAGAACAGAGACCTGTTCTTCATGAACTTAGACGGGTCGGTTTAGAAACACAGCTTCAAACAGTGATTAGTTTTAGTTTACTGCAGTTGGTGTGACCAGTTTGGTTACTATTGGTTAGAGCCCATAGCGTTTGCAACTATGTTTCTGAATAGAAACAAACCGAAAATCTTCACAAAACAAATCCAAATTAATTATTTCCAAATGCTGGACTATAAATCCTCACCAAGCATGACTAAACTTATTGAGATACTTTCATTTGATTTGATTTAGCCAACGCATTTTTCAAATTTGACAGAAACCTTTTTTAATAAATAACAACCTATTACACACACACTAGTACACAGAAAAGTGAAGTTGAATCTCTTCCCAAAGCTTTTTAAAATCTTATTTGGGTTAGGCACCAGCAACTTATCAAGAGGAATCCTTGCACTGAACCATAACACAAGATAGTTCATTTTGATGTTACAGAAACTCCAGCAGCAGGAGCCAGCTTAAGGGTTTCTAGATGCCAGAAACATTCTACAAAATTTCCACTCTCAGATGGGATAATGGAATAAAAAATGGCACAGTTTTGAAAAAGAAAAACACATATTCCTAAACAGTTTTGCTCGGTTCTCAGATCTAATGGATCACTTAATTACAGAATGTCATAGTTGCATATCTGCCACAGTTCAAACCCTACTTTCTAACCTTCTGCTTTCAAGGATACATGTAGTCTGTGCTATCATTTGAATCAAACATAACCAACATGTGATCCACAAGTCCTGAACTGCATGCTTTTTTAATGTTTGTATCACAGAATACGATAAGGCATCCAACCCCTGCCCATAAACAGTAACATTCTTTTATAAAATTGATAACTAAATAAATACATAAAGACATTTTGCAATTTCCTAAGGACTTGACAGATAAAGTAATGTCTCTGCTACTTACAAATTCAAAGAAGGACAGTATGTGATAAAAGATTAAGGCTAGAAATGATCAGCCTTATGCACAGGGCTCACTTTCAAGGATCATGTTATTAGAATGGCTGGCAATGTAATGTTAAGAATAACACAACAAAGAAAGCACTCGTAATTTAAACATTCAAACTAGTGTGGTGCTTGTCCCAAGGTGTCAGGCAACACTAAACAATAACGCAAAAGTATAGAAAGGAACTGCATACATTTGGTTAATGTATCTAACTGGTTTTATTGAACCATAAGGTATACAGAATACAGCAACATTTCATCATTCAACATTTGCCTTCATAAGGCAAAAATACCTTGCTTCAAAAAGGGAGGCAAGGCATGAACTGTTGCTGCTTTCTGTGTACCTTATAATTCAATGAAATTGGTTGTATATCTTATCCAAGTGTCTACCATCCTTCTCTAATGTAATGTTATCCAGCTTATGTTGAGCTATATGATACTCACAATGCATTGCTGCATCTGCCCTGACTGCTGATATTTATCTTAATTTCAAAGAATTGGAGATGCTGCTTCCTCTAATTTAAGACTGCCTCCTGAACATAGCCACGAGTGCAGCTCAGTAATGGACATGCTTTCCAATCTATCAGAGTGGCTCAGACATTTGAATTACTGAGATGTGCCAGGGATTAAGGGGGCTGCTAAATGTATCAAAGACCTCTGTGGCACTTGTTAAGGAAGGTGGACAAGTGCTGTTAGATAAGGGACAGCAGTACATTTTGCTTCTTATTTAACTTAGCATAGACTGGATGGTAGTTAGAATGCCTTATTCATAAAATAAAAGAGCTATCAAGTTCTAAATATCTATGACATAATGAGTTGATTGAATGAAACCGGCACAAGTATACTCATTAATAGTCTAAATATATTTAGTCAGAAATGGTCTTTATGGCAGGGCATCTTCAGCAACTAGTAAAGCACAGTTAATGTGCCCTGCAGGTTTAAGGCTGCATCCTTCAAATGAATTTGCTGTTTTGGTCATAATTAATGGAATGCTTAATGCTGACTAATACAGTACATATCATCTGCTTTTCCCTTTTTGTTTTATTATTTTTAATGTCCTGTTCTCTATCAAAGATGGTGCTTCTATTGTAGTATGATGTATTAGTTTTAAATACTATATCATGTATAGGTATATAGAAAACTAGCATTTTTCTAGAATAGAGAAGTAAACGATGCACTAAATTAGGCAGTAAGGGGCAAATTAAAACATTTGCTTAAGCACTGGACAATCTAGATTATTGAAAACAAAATCAAATGTATAATTCCTGGAAAACATAAATGAAGCTAAATCATTAAATGCCCATGCACAATAATTTTCTGAGCTAAAATATGAGCCTGTTTCAAAAAAGGATGGGGACATATAAGTTAAGTCTAGAGAAAGCAATTATAATAAGGTGCTCCAATAAAGAGAAGCTCATTGGATCACTGAATTAGATTGTGTACCCCATAGGGTTTATGATATACAGATGGGAATTGCTTATGAGCATTGTATATATCATTTATTACTTTTATGTAAATGGAGTATGTGTCTTTTATTTGCAATAATGGTATTTTTTGTTTGGGTTTTGGAAATCAAGCAAAACCAGCAGTACATACAGTTGAAACCAGAAGTTTACATACACTATAAAAAGACCCATTTCCACCCAAGCTTTATCTTGCTGGCTGTTATCTTGAAATGTTGCTTCAGTATTGCCACATAAACTTCTTTTCTCATGATGCCTTCTATTTTGTGAAGTGCACCAGTCCCTCCAGCAACAAAACAACCCCACAACATGATGCTGCCACCTTCATGTTTCACAGTTCATTCAGCCAGGAAGTTATACCTTAGGTAGAAATGGGACTTCCAAATGGACAACGACCCGAAGCATACTTCCAAACTGATTACAAAGTGGCTTAAGGATAACCAAGTCAATGCTTTGGTGTGGCCATCACAGGGCCCTGATCTGAATCCTATTGAAAATTTATGGGCAAAGCTGAAAAGGCAGGTGCAAGCAAGGTGACCTACAAACATGGCTCAGTTACACCAGTTCTGTCAGGAGGAATGGGCCAAAATTCCTACCAACTATTGTGATAAACTTGTGGAAGGATATCCAAAACGTTTGACCCAAATCATACAGTTTAAGGGAAATGATACCAAATACTAAAGAAATATATGTAAATTTTTGACTTTGCTGGAACTATTAAAAATGCCTTCAAAAATCTATCTCTCATTATTCTAGCATTTGGAAAATATAAATAACTTTGGTAATCTTAACTAACCTAAAATGGGTAAGGTTTATTCTGATTTCATGTCAGATAGTGAGAAAAACAGGCATATGTGTCTTTTTATATAGTGTATGTAAACGTCTGGTTTCAACTGTGCCTAGAAGTAGAGTACAGTACACGTTATATATGTACCTAAATAATGCAAAACCAGTAGCACATACATAGGGAGTGACTTAACTAATCCATAGAAGGCAACACTTTTGTTTATCTCAGTATGACTGGGTGTGTTCTGTCATGTGCTTCTGTGTGTTTTGCATTTTTACCCATTATATCTGTCTGGTGCACAGAAAATTTGTGAATCTAAGAGAAACTGTTTCCTTTCATTTCTGAAACATTTTAATAAGGTTTCAGAAATACCCCAGCCTTATCATAATCAGCACTGGCTTATTTGTCTAACAATTAGTATGTTATAAATAATCAGAAATTGTAAAAGACTTATTGTGTTGTATAGTTCACGTAAAGCTCATTAATCACTTGTTATTTGAGGTGATTCTCTTGTTAAATGACCAGTAACACCTAAACAATAGAAAAATTATATTTGGAATGGTGTGGCAGTCATTCCTAAGTGTTTGTACTGTAATTGGTATAGTGGTGTTCTGTATGAGGGAAGGTAGGTTTCCCCAACAGTTTGTTACTATGGCTGGAAAACAATTGATAGAGATTTTGACTTCACATTTGATGCAAATTTAACAATATATGTACACATTTTCATAATTTACTTAGATTTTGTTAGTATTATTAATTAGTGTATATTATATCAGGTTGCACATAATATGGCTCATCATTCACCATTATGAGCACACAATCACAAGTTAATCTAGCTTATTTTATTCATTCACTATTTCAAAACCTTGAATTTAATATAATAATACCAAACAGAACCAAATATGTAACTCTACACATTACGTAAATCCCTTCTGTTTATAATAATTTATACTTTGTTGATTTTTCTTAAATATACTAGTTCCCGTTCTCTTTTTCTTTTACTTCATATGAATTACT
>WMED01011284.1:0-15342 GCA_019650415.1 Pipa parva | reverse complement strand
GGAATCATGTGTTTTGTAATATATGTGAGAATCGATTTAATAAAATTTAAGAAAAATTTAAGAAAAATTTACTTATTTCTATTGTGTAGTAATGTGATTGAAAGATCGATGTTAAAATAAAGAATTGAAAATTATTATATTGTGAAGTGTGTGTAAACTTGTATTAGTGAGGTTTGTGTAAGGTGATTGTATAGATGTATAGATCAGGGGTCAGTAAAGTACAATAGATCCCAATTGTGATTCATGCCCTTAGGCTGTCTGGTGTCTAGGTGAAATATCCAAAACACCTCCCGTTTATTGAGGTGCTTTAATATATCTCCTCCTCTCGGACTGCTACGAATCCTTTCAATCCCCTGTACTCTTAAGTTATTAAGACCACAGATATCAAAGTGTTTTGCTACGTTGGTGTCTTTTCTTTTCTTGATACTGTTATAATGCTCCCAAACTCTTTCCTTGAGGGCACGTGTGGTCCTACCAACAGCGCTGAGCCGCGAAAAGCGTCAAGGAGGTGCCCAGATGTATTGATTGATTTTAAACTACACTATTTTTGTCCTATGGATTGATTTTACTGCAATTTGAAATAAACGCTATATTTTATGGAGTGCACGCCTTCATCGAATCTGTATTTTCCTGGCACTGGCTAAGTGCACCCAGGTAGCTTATACTTGCTACATATGTAGGGATTGAGCTGGTCTAACTACAAAACTTAGTGAAGAAGACCACATCACTGTTCATAGCAGCAAAAATATCAGCTTGTTGCAGAAAGCAGGAGGCAAGTAACCTTATGAACTGGAGGCAAGTACCTTAAGAATCACCCCTAGAATAAATAAACATTCAGTTTTTCTCTAAACTTAACTGTAATTTAATAGATCATAAGTGACAGCTTACCTACTAAGTAGTTAGTGTAAAATACAAATATTCTTCCCATCCATTGGAACATTTTATTTGCCTATTTAGAAAACCATCTCGTATAAATATCTCAAGAAATGTATTTATCCCTGATGCTTTCAAACTGGAATCAGCAACAAGAATTCATGGTTCAGTCAAATGGTACAGCTTATAGTGCCTTTCAATAACAATTTCTATCATATTAACTAAAAGCATTCTTGTCAGAGTACATAGGTCACATTTTCATTATGTTTTACGTTATCTAAATGCACTTGTTGTCCTATTTTGCGACTGAGGATGCTGCAACAATAAAAGCGACATGGCTATTAATGTGATATATTGATTTTCAGATGCATTGTGTAAAATCTCCACAAACATTTCCAGTGCTTAATCCCAGTTACAGTCACAAAATGAACTATTCACAGTGCTTACTGCATATTTATTAAATCATAAACCTCAAATGAAACTTGAATATCAAAATTATTTTTCTCCACAACTTACCTAATTACTTATACAACTACAGACAGGTCTAGAGTTTTCTGCAAGGCAAGCGAGAAACTTAGGATGATGTGGGTTTAGAAGGGCCAAATGATGCTGCAATGAATAAGAAATACAGTAAGCCATTTTAAAACAGAGGGTGTTAACAAAGTCCCTGTTATAGAAATATCAGTGCCTCACATATTGAAAAGGATTGTGGGAGAAGGTATGCACACTGTCATTACAGAGTTGCTGTATTGTAATATTGTTTGGTATTTGAGAAATTCTCAAATCAGATTTCCTCAGTGCAGTTCCATTTAGAAGAGCCTTTATTTGAGTCTATCTGCTATCAAGCATGATATTACCAGAGTTATATTTGGATATTTCAGAATAAGCCATTTTCCTCAAATTCTTCTAATGAAGACAAAATAGAAAAGTGTAATGTTAGATGACTTATGTGTAATCCATCTTGGTGTGGAATTGACCAGGAAATCTTGAAATTATCAGCCTTCAAAATGTATTTGATTGAATACATCATTTTATCCCTTTTTAAAAGTAAACTGAACAATCTTTCTAAAAAAATGACACAGTTGACTATGAAATTAGGAACATATGGTGATACAGATTCCATGTACAGTGAGAAGGTCAGTGACTATAGGAGAACATGGCCCCACCCATATTTTCATGACCATGTTCACATGTAGTCATTGACCTTCACATTTTACTTGGAATCAATATCACCATATATTCTCAATTATACAACCAATTTGATAGATTTTTTTTTTAATTGTTGAACGTTAGCTTTACTATTTGTGGGTCTGTTCCCATTACAACCACTTGTAAAACAAAACTTGTCTTGAGGGCTGCAACTACTTGTAGTGCCTGCAATCTGTCATCACATTCTGTATAGCGTAAAATACATTCACTGTCACTTTTTGGGGCTTTTGGGGACAGTATCTAATTACCTGAAACTTCATGTGTAACTATATATTATGTAATGTGTAAATGTTTTGGAACTGAAAGGCAACTCTGTGGGCTAACAAATAACTGGCAAAAAAATCCTGTTGATAATTGGTGGGCAAATTAGAAAATTTGCAGTGTAACTAGTGTGAACTTGGATAGGTTTCTGACCAATGTACAATGAAGCTAATGGGCAATTAGGGGAGTAACTGAGCACTATGCAGTGAGACCAATGGGAAACAGGGTGGGCAGCTGACCAGCATACATTAGCTCTGTTGAAAATGTGTGTGGGGTCTTAAACAGATAAGCAACAAAATTTAGGACCGCTCAATCCCCATAATCCGCAGCAAACAGTCAAAAGTTTGTAAAATCCAGTGGGGTGCCAAGGAGGATAGACCCAGTCCTGGAAGTATGTGCAAAAAAATCTCCAGCACTCTCAAAGTTAAAAGCAGCTATGTTTATTTTGTCATAGTAAAACAGGATGCAAGTCATCCAAAATCGTTTAAAAACATCAAAAGCGCCTCCTAACGCGTTTCGTGCCAGTGGCACTTAATTATAGTGTGAGGCGCATGAGAAAAAGAACAATATAAATACTTAGTACTTACTGGGGTATTGGGAACACATGTTAGCACTCACAAGGCTGTGTAAAGTATAAGCAAAGCTGGAATGCAGCGATGTGGAAGCATAGTCTAAAACTTGTGCACGGCAGCCATGGTTAATGTGTGCAGTACAGAGCAGGGCCGAAATTAGGCATATGTGACCCGGTCACATGTCTTAATTGCTACGGATGCTTACTAGGAACAAATTTGTCAAGTCAAACTAAGTAGAGAGATGCCGTGTGTGTGTAGGTATTCAATTGAATGTTGGTTTCAGCTGGAGAGGGACTGAGGGAGGAAAAAGGGGATGAGGGAAAGGGAAAACAAAGGGGAGGCTGAGTGCACCAACAGGTTCCAGCAGAAGAATGCAACATGTGTCTCACTGTGTCGCACTGAGACACATGTTGAAAATGTGTGTGGTCTTGTACTTTCTTTGTGAAGGGAATGTGAACAGGTTGCTGAGCAGTTTCTTTATTTATTGAGGTCTACTAAACCTAGCAACTAATCAGTATTTAGCATTCACTGGTATAGAGGAATTAAATACTATAACCCAGCCTTTGTTTGGTTGCTATGGATTACTAGAAGTTTATAAACATTTGCCCCATTGATGAATTCCCATGACTAACTTTGTTAGGGGTCAGTTGTAATTTCCCACCTTTCCCACACTGAAAATGGTTGGTTTATTTCCAGATAGGGAAGGCCATCCTGAGTGATGAAGTTGTAAGCATGTCGTTCTTTATATTTCTCAGTACCAGTCAGTAGTCCCCCGAATGACAGCACATGCACTGTGGAACAGATCTGATGTGAAAGTGAGTCTATTTGGAGACATACTATATCCAGAATCAATCTGCACATGCCCAGTTAATTAGATTCTGCGAATTTCAGAAGGGGGGCGGGTAGTATGTTATGACTGACATCACACACATACTGGGGAACTAACCTGATGTGGAGGAGGCATTCATCTCACAATTCTGGGCTATGGATCATGAGATGAAACATGATCTAGCAGCAATACACTTAGCGTATGCTGATAAAATGATCAGGCAAGTTTGTTTTAATATAATAATTGTCCTTTAACTCCATCCCCCCTTCACCAATTTTGTTTGGTAAAGTCACTCATATATTCCCATCAGAGCACCTTGTCAGTTTGTAATTTTTAGACACATGGTGAATAAAGTAACTGTTCTCAAGTAACTGGAGTAAATTCATGTGAAGTAGTGAGTATATATACAGTATATCACCTACATATTTTTGTAAATTGTGAAAAACTTGGCCACATCACAGTTAATAATCATTTTTGCTAAACATGAGAAGTTGTTAAAGTGCTTTTGTGGTAAATTCACTCAGTTGTCTGAGGGGCACTAAATTTGCACCTTAGACAATAATAAATAAAATGAGCATCAAGAATGGGCCGATTGGTCTTTAGTATTCTAGCTTTCTATTTTCACTGTCCACGTTATGACTCATTCAGAAGAAAAATGAAAGATATCTTAATATGGTACTCTATTATATACTTAGATAAGCAAAAAACTGCATCTCTATACAACTTGGAGATTTGTTACAAGGCAATATAAACACAAATAAACCTTGTTAAGAGTCTACAGTATGGACTATAACAAAGCAATAGCTACTGGTTGACTTAAATTGTTATTGAAAATATGCAGGCATGCCTACCAGAAACCACAATAAGTAGAATGGTAAATTCAACACGAAATGTAGTTAAATCTGACATTCATCTTTGAAACATTGGATGTTTCTGGAAGTCCAGTACCTTATAGAACCATATAACTAAAAGGACTGCTGTTCTGTCCATGCAATTTTCTACTTACAAAATAAATCATTCTATTGAGAATGGGGGACTTGGCATCCCTTAGTAATGAATAAGTTCCAGAGAAAACTTTTGCCTATTAAAAGTATTTATAAAATGGAGTGCTGCCTGTTCAGACCACACTGACAGATTTTGGAAGAGCCTTCTTTAAGGAAGCTGCTGTAAGTCTCCAGTTGCATAAACCCAGAGTTCCTTGAGGCAGTAACTCCCGCTATGATCATACTGAAGAGGTGACTCACTTTATAGTTTTAGTGAAATAAATAAAACCAATGAACACCTTGTATGAAAAAGCTAAGTTCAATATAATGTTAATAATGATTAATATAATATAAATAAATATGAATAAGCATCTTCTGGCATAGTATCCAGCATTGAAATAAAAAAAGTGTGACATTTTCAAAAAAGGACTAACAATATCCTTACCAGCAAGTCTGTTTTCAATATTTCACAACCTGGGAAAGCAATATGATGAGTGATTATGCAGAATTTTATGATAGTAAAAGTCATTGCACTCAGTTTAATTTTATTAAAGAAAGGTCATGTCAAACAATCAAATTAGTAGCTTTTAGAAAACAGAAAGCAACTCTGACCAGATAAAATCACTGTGAGCAAACAATTTTGTAGGCAGCAATGCACCTGACAATTTTATTTTGCTAAGACATTTTGAAACTGCGCTCCATCAGAGATTAGTGTATAAATAGATATGTGACCTAAAAGAGAAACTGTGTATGGATTGAGAACAGGCAGTGGGATACAGATTATTTCCAACCTGGGACAAAGTAACACTCAGTATACCATAGGGGCCAGTACATGGCTGGTTTATTTATAATAGAGAATTTAGTCTGAAAACAAAGTTTCATACTGAGGAGATCTTTTGTTTTGTATTAAATGGAGGTGAAGATGTTTGTTTTTTTTAAATGGATATTTGGATATAGAAAAGTGTCAAGTACAGTAAATGATAGAACGGAATTATCAAGAACATTGATGCAGGCGGTTGAAGCTATGATGTCCCTTGTGACTGAAAGAAAGAAGATTTAGGTAGAAATATTGTTGTTTTTCAAGAGATACAGTAAGTACTCATTGGACAAGTATGAGCATCTGTCCATGTTCAGGGGAATTGAGCAAAGCAGATAGATTTAGAATTATAAAACCATGTTCTCCCTTTTTGTTTGGGTCTGTTATGCTGTGGAATGTTGTGGAACAGATTTAAACTTTTCGATTGGATTTTTTCGATGGAAAGGTAGCCATACTTTACATTAGTAGCACATACTTTACATTAGTAGCACATACTTTACATTAGTAGTATGGCTACCTTTCCATCGAAAAATCTGATCGAAAAACTCAATTGAAAAGTTTCGATTGGTAAAAATCAATTGATAAGTAACGATTGATTTTTACAGATTAGACAGCCGAGGTCTAAGAGTTTAATATGGTCTCATGGTAGTGACAGGTTCATTCCTACCCTGCAGTCATCTTATTTTGAAATATATAACCTATGTGCTCTATATGCTACATTTATTTCATAGTAATGCAATGACTTTTAAGTCAGGGTATTTTGCCCTAGTCCCCCAGTAATCAATGTCAAGGACACTGACTGGGGGGTGGTACTAAATGCATAAAGCAATATGCAATAGCATGTTTGGCAAAACACTTTTGGGTGTTATTCATTATAGTCCAAATTGTTGTGTATAGCTGTGAATTCACCAGCTAAAGACAGTCACAATAGGCTGCTACTGTTACAGACGCGTCTTTATAATGAGAATATTGTCACAGTCACAACTTTATTATGGGAAAATTGTCACAATCTTAACTTTAAAAAATTGTTGCGACTTTACAATGGGGAAATTGTAGCGGATTTGCTATGGGAATCTGCTGTTTGAGAATTCAACAGTCAAATTCTCATTTTAGAGAATAACTCCCTAAATGGCTGCATTCTTTGTGCCCACACACTTTCTTTTTCTTAAATGAAAGCCAATATGACATTTAAAAGCTATAACTAAGACCTTTAATCAATACATTGCAAAACCCATAAAACAGAGTAATGTTTTTATTTGTTACTGATTTAGGTAATAAAAAAAATGCTTCACATAAAAGGAGTTGGTAGCAGAGAAGTTATACATTATATGATGGCAGTTATTTGACAATCTTTTATTTATGATATTGTTATTATTATTAGATTTATAAAGGAATTCCATTTGACATCCACTAATGTTCTTACTTTGATAAAATAAGGCTAAGGTGCACAGACATAGAAACATAATTCAGCTGTGTTCATATATTACAGTGACACAGTGCACTCGCCATCATAAAAAACCTTGGTTTGTGTAGATTGAAAGTTCAGTATCTTTTTAATTTTAATTTAATTCAATCTGCATTTTTATTTCAGTAAATAAATATTTCCCATAAAAGGAGTAGATTACCTCAGACTCTTAAAAGGAGTGTATGTACTGTTACTACTACACGTAGTATCCCACAGAAACTAATCAGAGGTTTGCTTTTATTATAATAGCCCAACTATACCAGTGAATTCAAGCCTCTGATTGTTTGTTATGAATTACTATATTCAATAAACAGGGATTCCAGTCTCGGCAAGGCGACTCGAGTGGTGACTCTAAGCGTCTGACTAAGTCTAAGAGAGCATGTGCCCATAACCCCATAGTCTGTAAAGTCACTTAAATAGTCAATCTATGAGGCATGCTAAAGCAGCAGTGGGGAACCTATGACACGCATGCCATAGACGGCACGTGTGCCATTGCCACCGCTGGTATTTCTGATTCCCCCAGTGAGCTAGTAGTCTTTAAGTGTAGGCCACAGATCCGACCTGAAAACTGTCACGTTGGGTTTACAGCCTACATTGAAAGACCGCTTGCTCTCTGGGGAACGCTCATCCCCCAGCACAGGCATGATGACATCACTCATCAGCACCTGCACTTCAGTGGAAGGAGATGATGAGTGATGTCACCTTTTCGGCAATGTTCTCCACCATTGTTCTAAAGCATCTCAAGATTACCATGACTGAAATCTAATAACTCCTGAATAGTAAAGTCAAAGTATATGGCTTTTACAACCATGCTATTGAAACCCATACAATATATTATTATTGGATAGGTAACTAATGGCTCTAAAAGTATCATATATATCCTAAATAAAAGTACAAAGTTTACTTGGGGTCCCCTTTGTAACCCTGTAAGAACTGCTGAAGACTGTGGGAACAGCAGCTTTCTCCTATTTAAGGAAGTATTTTACCCACTCCCCTAGGAGACTCCTTTTATACAATTGCTGAAGAATTTGTCACTTCACAGAGGAACAAAGGAAACATATATGGTGCAAACTTACTATGGTTTATTAACTCAGCAATATTTTGATTGGTCTAGTGCTGTTAGCATAACATAGTCTGTTTGACTGCTGTTTTGTATTACATTGGTGCACATGTCTTTTTAGCTCTCATCCTTTCTGAAAAACATAAATTCTTAAAATATCTGCAAGCATGACAATGTATATCTTTACCGCTTCCCACTGGACAACTGCCACCTACATGAAGAGGTTCCCTCACTTTGAGAAATCCCATAATTTTAAAAGGTAACACTAAGATTAGAAAATAGTAGTTTAACCATAGCCAGTGTAGCTATTGCCAGCACTCCAAATGGATCTTTAACAGAATCTAATAAGTTAGATGGATTTTCTGCTATCACTGCTATTAGATAGAATACTAGAAAATATTATAAAAAAAAGATCATTTTACTGAACAGGACAGAAATTGCAGCAAATAAATAGCACTTACTGTAGACTGACAATTAAAATATTTATTAAAAATCTGTATTCAGAATGTTTGTCAATACATGAAAGCTTTAATTATCATAATGTCTCTAATAACTATAGATTACAAGTACTACCTGCCTAACAACCAAATGTCATAAGACTCTAAAAATAGAATGCCTACTCTATGACTCCAAGACCATAAGCCAAGAGCAATGGAAAATGGAATTTTCTCTTATGGACATCAATCAATCAAAACAGTCCCCAGCATGTATAGCAAAAAAAAAAAAAAATGGGCAGCATACAGTAATGTATCAAACTGATTTTTAAAAGAATAAAATGTAAAATATCTGAGATGATCTCATAGCATTTCCATATATGTATAAAAAAGGTTATGTATAAGTAAATCTAGCCGTACCAGTATGGGGTGTTAGGCTATAGTTAAGATTACCTTATATATAAAGTGTGGACAAAAACTGGTGTCTTGATTATCAGAGATATGATACTTATCATTATTACTAAACAGTTACCATTTCCTTTATGTCATCCAATGCCCAGTGAAACTATTCTGCTGGATCTCATATCTCAAAGTTACCAGAGGACATTGTACAACAAGCAATGTGGAAAAGTCAGACTATTTTATCCTAATAAAGTTCTTTGGCCTAAAGTCATGAATATAATCGGAAACAATATAACCTACCAGAGCTAATACAAAAGTAAATAAAACCATTAAAATTCTGCCAATGTTAGATACAAGTTTTCTTTAATACTGTATCTCATGTATTTCTTGTAATGCAACATTTATAAGCTTTTTAATACTGAGTTTGTTTACTGTGTCAGCAGGTATGGTATAATTGCTGTTAAGGTATATGGAGACTATTATAAATTTGTTGCATGAGTGTAGCCATATTTTACAGTAGTATTAAAACAACTACATTGACATTTACTCTTTCTTTCTATGAGAGTCCTGCTGATTTAGCATGAGGGTTTCAGGCTGTTGTTAATCCTGATCCTTGTTGGAAGAACACCAAACTGTCTTGACCCCCTGCTATTCTAAATAACAGAGGCTTAGGGTTCCTGAATGTATTAGTATTGTATCCAAAGAGCAACTACTTACAAAGCTACATGAATCATGTTTACTACACTATTGGGTTACATTTTCCTTTCCTCCTAATTTGTTTTACAGTAGTTATTTAACATTCTGTTTGCATAACTTTCCACTAATCAAAAAAAGTTCAATTAGTTCATGTTAATTTCAGCAAACTCATATTCCTCAGCAGTTTATGTAACCACATATGGAATATCACTGCTGCTCTTTAACATCCCAAAACTGCGTAACTGTAACAGTGAAAATAGGACCTATAAATTAATAACAAATCATGACTGTCTCAGAGGACTTCAGAATAGGATTTCTATAGAGACAATGGAGCAGTCAAGTATATACACCATGTTAACAGTGACCTTGATGTAGTTGAAATATTCAAGGAAAATATTAATTCTTTTTCTTTTTTTCCAAAGCTGTTTATCTGGCTCAGAAAATGAATGTTTCAAGCAGAAACCTTTACGTGTCTGGATAAATTCTTTTCCAATTGTTGTTTTGGCCACAAGTCAAAGATAGCAGCTGTACACTTGTGGGTTCACTGAACTTTACGTGCTTGTTGGCTGTCTCACTGACTACTGGGATTAACCAATAATTAGAACATTTCAGGTCATTTTGAGAAGAACAGAGTTTTCTCATGTTAGCAAAGGTCATACGACCCTTTTCTTTGATTTTCCCAAATGTGAATCTGTCAAGCAACACGCGTGGTACTGCATAAACAAATCAAGAAGTTAGAACATAGTCATGACTGTAAAGCCCTAAAAGGATTCTTTTTTCTAAAAAATAATCATAGAAGAGTTTTATTTTTCTGGCATAAACAGTAGGCCAATTTTTAAAAAAGGCTATCATTGTATGTAAGCTTCACAGTCTTCCAATCTCTCGCAGCATACAGGAGGTGAAAATGCAAAGCAGCTTCTGCTCAGAGGTTTAATGACAGTGTTGGACTTGCTGCTTTTTCCATCTACAGCTTCTTCCTGTAAAATCATGTCCTAATATGTAACACCAAAAGAAACAATGAAGGAATTGATCTAAAAATCTGCAGGAGATCCCTTAAAGGTTACTTAAAGTTCTTAATATTTTGCAGAAAAAAAAAATATTTTAGATGATGAAAATTAGTGTTTTTTTTTATATTTAAATTGTTATGTTAACTAGGTTGAAACAACTCCCACACAGTTGAATAGAAAACCTAATTCAATGTGGAAAATAAATAATGAAAGCTATCTCTAAACTGGTGCAGTTGTCAGTAAGTGTATTTACATGAACAGTCATTCTCTGAAGAAATATTTGGTGCACTGTGACAAATGTATTTTTAGTTCTCCTCTAATCCAGTCATACATATCCTTATGATATCTATAAATGATGTAACAGCCAGTAGAGAGAGTCACCTTCAATCCACCTGTTGAAGGTCATTGGATCCCATGACATTTACGGTGCATAATGTAAGGGGAAGGCCCATCTATTTAAAGCAGCACTATTTTCCTCTGAATTTATATGCGTAAATTATATTCATACATTGAAATATGCATGTTAATAACTACATATTTTTATACAAATTGAAAGCATTTTATAGAATGTGATTAATAGATCATCACCGAATTTATGTCCAGTGTACTAGCAGATGATTGAGCAGACACAATTCAAATGTGAGCAAACAAAACTTGCATGATTTTAGCTCACAGTTGATGGTGTTGGATCCTCACTAAAAGAGTGTAAGGTTGGACAATGTTTAAAGCAAATTCTATGTATAGGAATGCAGTGGAAGATATGATTTATGCTTGGTTTTCTGCTTCGGCATGCTGTTTGGAAGGAATCCCAACACTGTCTGTATTCTACAAGAACAAAAATGTAACTAAAAAAAGAAAATAAATGTTGCAACCACAAATTCTTCACACATTCCTAGAGAACTAAAGCCTAACATTTGTTATGACTAGATATGTTAAATCTTATGCAGAAAAGTTGCTGAACTAACCCAAATGTAGTATAGCCCAATAAGACTTATGTTTCATGCCTATGAGGTTGTAAGCTCTGCAGATCAATATTTTACTGTAATAAAGGCACTGCATATGCTCAGTGTGTCCTTGTTAATGTAAGTGTGCAAAACTTAGGGACTAGGGCAAAAGAGTTTTATGTATTCAAAAATATCTAACACGGGAGGCATCTAAAGTAAGAATACAATGCAGAAGATGCTCTACCTGCATATAACTTTCCCTCCTATTTATGTAGGAACAAACACTTTTGATATACTCAGTGCTGCAGGGTTGATTATTAATCAGCGTAGATGCATGATGCAGACTGCACTAGTTTCTCTGGAGCACTGCAGTGCACAGCTGAACGAATGTATTATCACTTTATCAGCCTTTTTCTCTCGCAGAGACTGGAATCCCTTTAATGCGCTCGCTGATGTCCGTGTGCAGCGAGCGCATCTCAGTTAGTCCAGAGTGAGGCGAACACTCCGCACCTCACTTCGGAGTATTGTGAATTCCCCCCTTGGGCTTAAAGAAGGACAGTTGCAACTTAATTTTGTAGTCAACCACAGTCCCTAAGAAGTACAGACTGAGTATATGCATAGTCACTAATTCAAGCAAGAATGCATACTAAAACTATACAAATAACTAACTCCAGCTTTATCTTTACAGACATCAGTCTTCATTGTTATAGGACTGGTGCACTACTAAACTAGTATAATAATCCTTTTCGAAAGTTCACTATTTCTAGCCTAAATCTTTCTCTGGATTTAGATCCCCCTTTAAATGTATATGCAATAATCCTGTCTCTGAAATAAATATCAAAAATGTAAATGTTTAGAATGTGCCAACCCATGCAGAAAATGTTTAGCATATCCAAGGAGTGAAGCATGAATAATTCTTTTCTGGCAGATTTGGTCTAGAGAATAGATATGGAAGAGAACAAATATGGAAGAGTGCATTAGTGAAAATCCAGCCAATGGGGAATTTACAGAGATATTCATACAACACGTGAATGCCTCTTATTCTTTTTCACTTGGTTCTTCTGAAAATCATGTTTTGTGTTTTCCATGTTCAGTATTATTTCACTCAGTAATAAGGGTAATATGGCAGTGATACACTATAACAAATCCAATATCTTGTAGTAAATGTATTGCCGTACAAATATATGATGTGAGGAATGTAATGTAAAGCAGTTAGAACAGTTGTTTTTATAATTGTCCAATAGATTGGTTGAACTGTCTAAATATATGAAAGCAATTATATGAAAGCAATTTCCTGACTAAAGAAAACCATGACAGGTTTTTGAATAAACCTCACAGGAAATGAAAATACATTATCTTTACTGGCTGTGTGACAGACATTCAAACAAAACCCAGGAAAATAAAGCATTAAATAAGTTAAAAAGTTGAAGTCAGTTTAATTTTTTATTTAAAATAAATAAAAGCAGTTGTGGTGGGTTTATAATATAACAAGATATTTAAATTGGCTTTTCAAATGTTTCTCAAAGAGGTGCAGAATGGGAAAGATATACTGTAGATTTATTTAGAATTATTTTGTGACATATGAGAGACAGACATCCCCTGTAACTGATACAACAATCATCTCAAGTCAGGTTAAATTTTAGGTCAAATGTTGCCGGGCTACTAACAGGAACCCTACCATAATTCCCCCCTTATGGGGACAGTGCTTCAAAGTGTTAAAGCAGAACATAAAATAGATATATTATCTTCAGAAGTTACCAATTATTAATATGACAAATATGAATTTAATTAAAGAAGAACTATAGCTTGTTATGACTTGGGATGATTCTTAGTGGTGGAGTGTAATTAAACTTACCAATAAGCTTCTTTGTTCCAGCTCTAGCTCCTGCTTGAAGATTTCACCGATCTTTATTTCTTGTAGTGAAGAAAAAGGTTCGCTCAATCCCTGGGTCAGTAGAAAAAGCACAATTGGTAGTGAGGGCTGGGGTGCTCAGGAAAATGCCTGAGTGAAGATGCTGACTAAGAAATCCGGCATTCCCAAAGTAAAATCACAATATTTATTGGTTTGCTAATAAAAACAGGTCCATTGACGTGCAAAGGTTAAAAACAAAAAGTAAACAAACAATGAGGGGGTGCCTCATTATTTGTTTACTTTTTGTTTTTAACCTTTGCACGTCAATGGACCTGTTTTTATTAGCAAACCAATAAATATTGTGATTTTACTTTGGGAGTGCCGGATTTCTTAGTCAGGATCTTTATTTCTTCCAGAGTCCTCTTAAATCCCTCCTAGGACTGTGGCACTAAAAGAGAACGAAGATCAGTGAAATCTTGAACTAGGAGCCAGTGCTGGAGAGAAGGAGATAATCGATAAGTATAATTACCCTTCCCCACTAAAGTTCAACACTAGTCTTAACTAATTATAGTTCATCTTTAACACAATACCAAACCAACAAGGTAACTTTCCATAAAGAATTAAATGAAACATATATTTTATAATTTATGCACAATCATATCTATCTGTATCTCTCTAGAAGAGATCTAGGGATAAGGATTAATACAGCATCCTAGAAGTACCTTAGTCATTAAAAGTAATTTATGAGAAACATACGTAGACATTAGAGACAAATAGATTCTATAGATTCCGTAGATAAATAGTCCGTAGAATCTGAGGGAAGCACAAAAACAGGAGAAACGAACTCCCCTGGTGTGACATCGTTATATGCTGCACACCACTCATGTTTGGAAGGGATATAAAGCTGTGATAATATAGATGCACCAATAATCCACCTTATAGGAGTGATGATGTAAAAAGTAAAGTGCAGAGAAAAAGGAGGGGTCCTCCCACTAAAGTACTGCACTTAACAAATTCACTGAATATAAAATCTTTCATAAATAAATGCTGCAACAATCTGAAAGATGGACTGGATCAATTAGAAGTAAGATTTCTTCACCTCAAATGATGGGAAATAAGAAACGCTGATAGTGTAGCAAGTCAAAGTAAAGTGAACTTTATTAGAAGTCTGGTGCTCACATTTAAAAAATGAACCATCACATGAAAATAGAATGTCACTTTTCCTCTCAACATGTTTCACCAGGCCAAGTTCCCAGCTTCATCAGGAGATACATACAATGTTAAGTGCGCAGTGTGATGCTGCTTATTGTCTTCTTCTAATATTGTTCACTTTACTTTGACTTGCTACACTATCAGCATTCCTTATTCTCCATAACTTGAGATTTCCACATTTTTTAAATCAAAATGTCCAGATTAAAATATATGAAAAAGGCCACTTATGAATGGAAATGTCTGTCAACTGTACATTACATAAAACAGTATGTATGTATTTATTCATTTGTATAGTGCTGATATATTATGCAGTGCTTTACAGAGATTCATCATTCCCTTCAGTCCCTCCCCATGGAGCTTACAATCCAGTTTCTCTATTCAGTCACACACACGTATGTTTTTGTATTATGGGAGGAAACCCATGCAGGTGCAGGGAGAACATGCAAACTCCATGCAGATGAAGTCCAGGGTGCAATTGAACCCAGAACCCAGTACTGCAAGGCAGCAGTACTAACCACTGAGTCACCACACTGCCAAACAGTACTAATTATTATTATAATAATATAATAGTGCACTAAAAGCATTAGCTGGTTGCAAAGTCTATCTGCACAACAGCCTGTCATGTTTAAAGCAGCATAATAGTGCATCACTGTACTTAATACTTCAGCAGAATTTAGTTTTCATGTCAATTCAACCACTGAAAACTACAGTCACAACTCCTCTCCT
>WMED01011282.1:0-15342 GCA_019650415.1 Pipa parva | reverse complement strand
ATACATACACGCTCACACAAACACAGACTCCATCTCATAAAAACACATGCAATCTTTCTCTCTCCCATACACACACAGAGATATACAGATGAGCACACACACACACAAGCTTACTGGAAAGAAACTTGCTTAACAAGTTATGTATTCTTAGTTGTTTTTGGGGTGTTTTTGTATCAAAGTTTAGTTTACCTTGCACATCCTCTCATTCAGTAAGCAGGTCATGTGACCAGCTGCTGTTGCTCCTCCCTATGCGGTGACCGCTCAAGAGAGAGACCTCTAGTGGAGATGTGTGTGTCTGCAACAAAATCAAGGAGCTTTCCCCCCACCCTTACATATGCATATACTCAGCGTTTCTACTCTCAGGGAGTTATTGACTAAAGTCCGAAATGTCGCTTAAAGGTGTGAACTCAACCGCTGACGGTCCCACACTACACAATAGATGGATACTGACGCAGTCGCAACTTTACTATGGGAATACTGACACGGTCGCGACTTTTCTATGGGAACACTGACGCGGTTGCGGATTTGCTATGGGAATCCACTGTTTAGTGAATAAGGAATAGAGAATCATGGTGTAGCCACCTGAAGTGATGAGAATTCACTTCCACAGTCAAATTCTCACTTAAGTCAATAACACCCTCAAACTCTTCAGACATTGTTAAGCGCATATATATACAGTATATATGGGATTTCTTGTTTGGGAGGTCTCGCCAAGCCCTTGTTATTATCGACCCATGAATGCCATACACTGGTATGTTTATTGCTGAGTTTGACTGGATAAGCCATTGCTAACTACACTTCTGAATGGAGTACTCTAAGCTGCAGGCAGGCAGGGGTGCTGAACTGCTTACTGTATAGTGACTGACAGTTTGTGCGGATATTTGTGATTTGGGTTGAAGGTCACAACCTTGTTAACCATGGCGGTATTCATCAGCAGGTGATTTTACACTGCAATCACTGATATCTACAAAAAAAGTAATTGCTTCCATATTTACCTGATAGTCTCTTAAAAGAGAACTAAAGGGCTTGTTATTGTAGAGGTGATTCTTCTAGTGATCTTTTCTTTAGTTCCAGCATCACAATCCCCTCCTGGTTCACGCCTCCTCTTCAACATCACTGATGTGAACAAGCGTTGAAGCAGTAGTATGACCTAATACTGCTTTTGTGTTTGATCACATTGGCGATGAAGAAATTGTAAAGGGGATTGTGGCACTGGGACTGAAGAATAGAAGATCGGCTGTTACATGAAGCAGAAGGCGGCACGGCAGGGAAATACAGGCATCCATAAGTACATTAACTCGCCCCTAAAGAATCACCCCAGACTAATAAGTGCTTTAGTTCTCCTCTGTGTCAAAGTGACCGCTGACCAAGACATGTATGACAAAATGGCTAGGCATCATGAAACCAGTCTTGCCACTTTCTCTTACTGTCCCGTCAATAGGCATGTACTCCAAGAAATAAAGTCCCACGTGCAAGTGTAAAGATTTACGTGCAGTATTAAAGTGACAGCATTGTATTACACAGTATTAATATACTAAACATTTGCTACCAATCACACAGATTTTTATTTTTTTTTAGAATTGATTTGGTGGTAGAGTTCATATAAGTACATATTTCTTAGCTAAATTCTGTGAATCACAGGTTGTGGGAAGTTCACCATTGTTGGGGGGAAAAAAGAAACCTTTGACCTATGAAACGCTTGTTTCACAGTCCTTTGCCTACTGAAAGGCTAAATTCTAAGATTGAAATAAGAAACCACCTTAGAGGCCCCAATCTGTGTTTGATTTACTGATTCCAGCGGATATATTTCCTGTACATCTGTCACCTTAAATTGGAGAGCTTTGCAGGAAATAGGAGCCAACAAGCAATTAACCAGGTATTTAATAGTTCTTCATCTTAAATTCCATACCTGCAAATCTCTATCCGCCTATGAATCATTTCTTTCTGTATCTGAAGAACACTTGCAACTGCGCTAGATAAACATACTATTGATTACAGTTTTACGTATGTTACTTCTGATTCAGAAAACCGGAAGCAAAAGTATGAGTAACAAATGCATGATTTATAATTAGGAAAACACATCTCTTTTAATTATGTTTTTACAATTTAGAGCAATGTAGAGAGGTTTAATAGGGACATCTTCCAGGGATGTAAAACATGTTGACCTGCAGCCGTAAATGTCCCGCATCTCTGGCTAAATAGAAGATCTCTGGAAACATTCATTTAAAATGGCAAATTCATTCCCATTTCAACTCTTCTGCTTAAAGAGGACACAGGGTCATAAACCTTAGTGGAATTTGGTCTTTCAGTTTACTTTTGTTAAACCATTATTAAACAAGGGGTGAATTATACAACCAGAAAAACATCAGTGATTTGGGATAGAATTTGTACAGATCAAGAATGAGAGGAACAAAGTACAGATTAAAGGATACACATTGTGTGCATACTTGGGTGAAGTTTGGATTCCTAGTTTCATGATCTGCACAGTGCCCCTGAGATTGAAATATCTATACTTTATTTGTTTGAAGGCTTTGGGACTTACCTTTACCTCGATATTCAATTTATATCGTTTAATGCACTATTAGTGCTTTTTTCTTTTTGCGCTTCTTTTACAGGTAGCTTAAGCTACTAAACCCTTGCAGTTTTGTTCACACGGTTTTGAAGAAGCTTGGCAAGAAGAACACACGTTTACACGTTTATTGTCATATTTTGTTATGGAATGTTTTATTATTTATTTTTTTGCGCTGTTCAATGTTCAGTTATTTATAACTAACACTTTCATTTTTCCCGATGTCATGTACTGTGTCATAGGCTCCGCCACGTTGCTCTCGGAGAGTGCGGCAACCTCAGTTTTAATGGGTTGCGGATCGTGAGATGAAAGCTGATCTAGCAGCAGTGCATTTAGGGTGAAATTTACTAAAGTCAAAAATGATTTGTTCGACTTTTATGTCTAAAAAATGTAAATTTTTTTAACTTTTTTTTTTTATCCTGATTTTCATGTGGAAAACGGACAAAAAAAGTAAAAAAAAAAAAAGAAAACGAAAAAAACAACAAAAAAAACCTTATTTTTAACTTCAGTAAATTTTGCCCAAAATGTACTGCTGCTAGATCCATCAAGTAAATTTAATATATTACTATAGTTCTCCTTTAAGATTATCTGGCATTGCGTGTCCCTCTCTCTACTAATTGCATGTAAATCGGGCTTTCTGGGGCACCTCAGGAATATACATTGTATAAAGATTCATAGATTACATTAGGAAATGGCGGGGTTTGTTTAGTATAGAGAAAGATGGCTGCATCCACAGGGAAGAAAAACAAACTAAAAATAAAAATGTAGGAATTCAGCTAAAACATTTTTACCAGTACTGTGTAGTAAGTGCCATGCCAATCCAAATGAAAATGTTGTTCTTTTCTAGCGTTGCTGGTTCTCTGTAATATTAATGTTTATTTTGAATCTGATATGATCAGTGTTGTATACCTTCTGGGTTTTATTGACCAAACCAGCAGAACTATTAAAACTAGATTAACAGAACGTAAACATGACATTATAACATTTAATGGGGAAATTTATCAATGCTAATGTGAAAAAAAAGTTTAAAGTTTATAAATACCAGGTATGGCAGTTAAAGGAGAAGTGTAGAATTGTTATGTCAAGGGGTGATTTGCAAGGGGGAGTGGGGAGATGCTCACTGATCAGTGATTTAAGCTCCAGCATTGTCCATGCTCTCTGGTACTCAGACTATCTCTTCTTGTTTTGACAGGTGCCATGATCCTCTTCTCTTCCTCTTCCTGTCTGTTTCGCTGAATAGAGCAAGCACAGTGGCAGATTTCTGTTGTAATGCTGCTACTGCGCTTGATCTCTCCAGCAAAACCGACAGGAAAAGGAAGTGAACAGGATTGCAGCGCCTGTGAAGACAAGAAAAGCCCGGCAGAGTCCAGAGAACAGGGTAGCACTGGAGCTTAAATCACTGATCGGCAAGTATCACCCCTTGATATAACCAGCTTATAGTTTTTCTTTAAGTTGGATTTTGGCTGGTAAACAATTGCCAATTGTAACTTAAAGGGGAACTATAGTGGTAAACCATACTTACCTGATTGATCTATCAGCAGTACATGAAGTGCTCAGATTGATCTGGGCATGCGCAGTCTGTTAGTTTCTCAGAAACTCAGGGCGGGTGGGTCTCTGTGAGGGACCGACGTCACGTGAGCAGAACCACGATCCTGGGCTGAGGGTCTTCAGATGAATAGTGATCTAGGAGTGCTAGATCGATCAGGTAACTATGATTTACCACTATAGTTCCCCTTTAAGGCTAGGTTCACACTAGCCTATTGTACATAGCGTATTTTTTTTTTTTAATTCTTCGGCGAAAATATGCTGAGAAAATACGTAGAGAACAATGCTTTCACAGGCGTTTTTCCCTGCCTTTTTTGCTATTACAAAATGTCACGTGTTTGAAAACGCAGCGCATTTTTACGCTGTGTGTGACTGCAAATGATTAAATTCCTATTGAAACTAATATAGTCACATAAAATACGCTGTGTTTCTGTGCGCCCTAAGAAATAGAGCAGGTAGCGTTCTAGCGTAATATGCTGTGCACGATACACTAGTGTGAACACTTTTCTTCCATTAGCATTGTTCTCTATGGATTTTCTCAGCGTATTTTTGCCTCAATTTTTTTTTTAAATCCGTGGCGCACAATACGCTAGTGTGAACTTAGCCTTAGGGCTATTTGATTTGGACTGAACAAAGTCTTTATTGCAAGAGGCCTCAATGAGGAATTCGTTAAGTGTTTTTATAGCTAGGTGTTATCTGTCCACCCAAAAATAAAAACACTATTTATGCTAATTCCAACATCTTATTAAATACAATTTATTATCAAGTTTTTTTTAAAGTTACATTTCTTACCTGTAAAGAAGTGCTGTACAGCAATTCCATGTTGTAAACTCCATCTTCAGACTCTGCCGGCGACTCTACGGCGGCCCGAATCAGCCAGTCCCTCTCAGGAGCGCATTCCTCTCTAGTCGCGCTCCCAGTGAATCCCCGCGTCGGCATTTCCTGTAAGTTACATGGGAGAGCGTGCACGTCATCCAAGGAGGACACATCGATCACGTGCACACTCTCCCATGTGACTTCTAGGAAGTGCCTGGCTTCACTAGGAGTGCGACTGGAGAGGGATCCGCCTGATTCGGATGCCGTAGTCACTGGCAGAGTCTGAAGATGGAGTCTGCAATACAGAAGGGTTGTACAGCACTTCTTTACATGTAAGAATTATAACTTTTTTTTTTTTTTAAATTGATAATAAATGGTATGTAATAACGTAGTAATTAGCATAAATGTATTTTTTATTTTTGGCTGGAGTGTTCCTTTAAGCTGAATTCATCAATGCTATTACTTTGTCTGTGTTACTGTTTTTATCGTTACTGACATTGTCTCATGGTCCCATTGTTTTCTATGGAGCTTTAGAGAATACATATTCAGGAAGCTTGTACAAAAGCCACCCAAGAATGTATATGAAAAGCAATATTCTCCATCTGGCGGTGGATTTTGACCCAAGCCTATTTTCGAGGCTTCTTAGAATGAACACAAAAAAAAGTAGTTTGATATATGCGGCTGTTACTCTCTAGTCCTAATCCATGAGGATGACGAGCATACATTAGCAAAAGGAGATTGACATTAAATCTCTGATGTAGCTGCGTATCTGAAGATCTGCTATCAGATAGTCTAGGTTCCATTGTAATACTACCATAAAGCACATAAGCTTTAAAGGTTATGTTTATCGCCTTTAAAGCACAGAAAGATAAAATAAGGAAGAATGCCATTTGGAGTGACGTGGTAATTACATATTTCCTATCCGGTGTATGTAAAATATTTATTTTTGAAGTTGAATCTGCCATCTTAACTGTCCTTCTTCCTCTCCCATTAAATTAATTGAACTTTTAGGTAACACATGTTCAAAGTCCAAAACAGTTGCCAGAGTTTTGTTGTTGTTTTTTTTTTTTTTTTAGCTTTTTCATATTATTGTACAGCATTTTTACAAATGGCTGCTCGGATGTTATAACAACATGGGGGATATCTAGTAACTACAACCCCCAGAACTGATGCAGCCCTTGGCTTCAGGGCCAGTTCTACCGATGGTCGATGTGGGCGACTGCCCAGGGCGCAATCTATTTGAGGGGTGCTATCGCCCATAGCTAAACTGACCTCCTCCAGCGTTCCAGTGATGCACCTCCTCTAAGCACTTCTCCACAATGAGGTAAGTTAAATGCGATGACGCTCCTTGGCTGCTTTGGGTCTTGTCAGCTGTATTCGGCAGCTGCAGGCAAGACCCAAAGCATCTAAGGAGCGTCGTCTCATGCAACTTACCTCATTGTGGAGGTGTGTCGCTGTAACGCTGGAGGAGGTGAGTGGGGGGCGCGGGGGGGTCAAGGGGCGGTTTGGCCAGGGCATCAATAGGGCCAGAACCGCCCTGGCTTGACTTAATGGAGAAACTCATAGCTTCTGACCTCTAGTTCCATTAGTGTAATTGGTACTGATATACGGTAGCTATATATATATATATATATATATATATATATATATATATATATATATATATATATATATATATATATATATATATATATATATATACAGAGAGAGAGAGAGAGAGAGAGAGAACACACAGTCTACCCATATTTAATCTCCATACAGTCTCATGAATATTTTCATTTAATTGCAACTTTAGACAGTATGGTGCAATTTCATTTCAGTGAACTGGAGTAAAAATGGGATTTGTGTCTGATGGCCATGTCAGTGATTTGATTAATATAATCTGTAGAATCTCTGTGTTTTGTTGGGTATGACATAATCGTATATGTCATGTAATACAAGTGGGAATTCCAGTTGGATCCATTGTCTTTCGTAGTTTGGTTGCACAAACTGCAGTAAAAAGTGTAACATAAGAGTGCTTGAGAGTAAATGCATTCCAATGTGTTTAGAAATGGGCGCTTCCTTCTTAGGCAGGGATGTGTAATTCTAACTGATAACTGATAGTCTTCATTAAAGTCTTTATTAGTTTTAACCACCATATTTCTTTTACATACGTATTTGTCTATTGTTCCAACATCATTTTCCTTTTAACATTTTTCTTATCTGTGATGAAACTTCATACCATTATTAAACATCCTTTTAACATATATTGTCGGTCTCGGTGTCTTTTCTATAGCTGTAGTTCTATTTGTTGTTAAGTCAAAGTATTGTGATTTATTTCTTTAAATGATATCCAACTTTCCCAATTTTTTAGATATTGTTCATATTGGTTTTGATTACAAGCATTTATTCTTTCATATTCAGCATTCAGATCAAATGTCTTAATGATTTCAGAGTATGACGGCACTTTGGGCGACCTCCAGCACTTTGCTATCCATAATCTGATAGCTACAATTAGGGGTGTGGCTATAATTCTTGTTGGTTTTGGTGTTTTTGGAGGGTATATACTGTATGTAGCAGTGCTATTTCAGGTCTGGTTGGCAAGGGTTTCCCTGTGATTCTATGGATCAGTTGAAATATTTTTTTCCATAGATTGCGGATTTTTGGACACATCCAGAAGATGTGAACTATGTTGCCTTCTCTTTTGCAGTTACGCCAACAGAGTTTTGATGAGGAAGGGAAAATTTGGTGTAGTCTGGTGGGCACCCAGTACCATCTCATTAATATTTTACATTGCTGTTCCAAGTGATTATTCATTGAGATACCCTTTAGCGACACTAATGATTGATGCCATTGTTCTTCTGTAAATGTGTTGGATAGATCTCTCTCCCATCCGGCCACGTGTGGTAGTTTTTTAATGTTTGGGTCATCTGTTAGGTAATTGTATGTTTGTGATATAGTTTTGGTATTCCTTAATGCTGTTATGCTTTCTTGTGGGTTTGTTAGTGTTAGTAGGACATCATCAGCAAATAGGCTTATTTTGTGGGTGCCTCCTTTAATTTCAAAACCTTGTATTTTTGGGTGTTTGCGGATAGCCTCAGCTACTGGTTCCATCATTATTGCTAATATTAGGGATGAGAAGAGGCATCCCTGTCTGGTTCCATTTGTTATTGGAATCTTTTTGGATTCATATCATGCTTGTATTACTGTGGCTGATGGATTTGTATATAGAAGTTCTGTTGCAGTCCAATTTTGTGTCATGTAAGTCCAGTTTATTCAGTCAAATGCCTTTATGGTGTCCATTTAAACTGTTACTCGGGGTTTGCTAAGTCTATGACTTATTTCTATGATGTTTAATAGTTTTTTTGGTGTTGTCTGGTGCTTTTCTATTTGGGATAAATCCTACTTGGTCTGGGTGGATGATTGTAGGGAGTATGGTCTGTAGTCTATTGGTTAGTAGATTTGTTATCATTTTTAAGTCTGAGTTTAGTAGTGAGATGGGTCAATAGTTTGCGCAGGGGTCTGTTTGTTTACCTGGTTTGGGGATGGTCACTACTGTGATTTGTAGAAATTTTGCTAAGAACTAGTGTTGTTTTAAGGCTTCTTCCCAGAAATTCATAAGGTGGGGTATAAGTATATCTTATAAAGCTTTATAATATGAATTTGGTATGCCATCTGGTCCAGGAGATTTTTGTGTCTTTAATTTTTGGATGTTGTCTTTCATTTCTTCTATGGTTGTTGGGGAATTTAGGAAATCTTTTTGTTGTTGTGTGATCTTTGGTAGGTGTATTCGGTCTAAGAAGTTTGGGATTGTTTCTGCATTTGGGTGTTTATAAAGTTGATCTTTTAAGTGATATAATTTTTCGTAGTTTATGACAAATTGTTGTGTTATTTCTCGAGGGTTGTACATTTTTTGTTTTGTGTGTGTTTGTGAGTATATGCAGGGTATGCGTGATTGTTGGGTTTTTAATCTCTTGGCTAGTAGGTGATCTGCTTTGTGTCCTTTTGTGTAAAAATTTACTCGGATATATTTTACATTTTGTTTGCATTTTTCTGGATTCAGTTGGTTTATTTGCGCTTTTAGTTTTGTGATGATATTTGCTCTTTCTCTGGTTGGGTTTTGTTTGTGGTTTCTTTCTTGTTCTGCTAGTTTTGTTAGTATTTCTGTTCTGAGTGCCATGGCTTTGTTTCTTGTGTTTTGAAGCTATGGCTATTTTCCCTCTGATTACTGCTTTGTGGGCTAGCCGTACAGGTATGGTGGTGTTGTTGTTTGCGTTAAGTTTGAAGTATTCTTTTAGATGTTGTTCTATTTGTGTTTTGATAACTTTAACATGTTTTGGCCTGCATTTGTGATGTCGCTTAAATTCACTGCTTAATTAAGTCTGTGATTATTTGCACCAGGGAACATGGCCTAAGGTGCGACAAATTCTGTGCCTGTAAGCTCCTGAGATGTAAATCTGACCCTGGTTATGGGCCTACAAGGTATCATCATAGAAAACGTTATTCCTTTAACTTAAAGTCATTCTTTGACTCTCTTCTTTTCTTTTGTTCCTTTCAGCATGGATAAAGACAGCCAGGATGTGTACCAAGTGCTGAACGAGCTAAAGAACAAATTCCAGGCCATGAGAAAGCGGATTAGCAACATGTCTGGTATTGACATGAGCCCAGATCAGCAACAAAGGCTTCTCCAGAACCTCAGGGAGCAGGTCCAAACGAAGAATGACCTGCTGCAGAAATACAAGAGCCTCTGCATGTTTGAGATTCCAAAAGAATAGTTTCAGTGGGCGGAAAAAACTACAAACCCTGGATCTAGGGCCTGTAAGATGGACCTTGTGATTGGACTAAGGATAAACTGCATTTTTGTTAACAATCTTTATATGGTTAGTATGAACAGCATTAGAAACCCACTGGTGATTTGTATGTGTTACATGTGTGCATATCTATTTACAGTGTCCCTAATCTTCACACCTGAAATCACACAGTGCTTGGACATTTTGAACTGAAAAATGGGGGTGCTGTTAATGGAACCGGACACCTTTTGTTACATTTTTTTCTCCTGATGCATTGTTTGCAATTGTATTTTTATTACTTAGCCTACATTAATGGCTATTAAAAGATATTTAATGCCTGGTGGAATTAGATTGTTTTAATCTACTGAATGCAGTACGTGAATCGTCACTGGTGGTGACAATTCGCATTGGTCCATTAAAGTGGTAATAAAAGTAGAACAATTTTTATATAGAGCTGAGATGATGACTGGGTGTTTTATAATTAACAGTGATGATGAATGACTACAAGACCTAAACTTACAAAGTGTTTGCGATGTTGTATTCAAAGCCATTTCACAACTATCTAAAATACAAAATATAACTTAAAAGAGTTTGGCCTTTATTTTGAAAACAGAGGAACCCATTTTCCTTCTAATAATTCCCTGACCACTTAGTCAATTTCATTCTTGCCAGGAGAGGAAGAATCGGGGTTATTCACTAAGGTGCGAATTCAACTGTCGAATTTGCAAACAGCGGATTCCCATAGTAAATCTGCTACAATTTCCCCATTGTAAAGTCGCGACAATTTTTTTAAAATTATGACAATTGTGACTATTTTCCCATAATAAAGTCACGACTGCGACAGTATTCTCATTATAAAGACAACACTGCAACAGTAGCAGCAATTTGGACTTTAGTGAATAACCCCATCAGTGTGGACAGGGGGTCCCTCCATGAAACATGAAATCCAGGACCCACTAAGCAAAATATTTATTTTATCATCTCTTCATTCCCCACTTCAGTCCTTATATTTATTTATATCCAACAGTTTTTTGTGTCTATAAACTTTCACTGTCTTAAAGTGCACCTGGCAGCTCAGGATTATTACAGTTTTATAAAGTATGTGACTTTATAATGTAAATCAAGTAATTAGGAACCAAAGAAAAGTTTGCATATTGAAAATACACTTACTTGAATCTTGTCCGATTTGAAAGCATAGAAGCTGCCATTTTATTCCTGACCTGCCACTCAAACACTACAGAAACTCCCCCTAACAAGCAGGCTCTCCTCCCGTCTCCAAATCTCACGGGCACTGAGCATTATCAGGTTACACTGTGCATCATCCACTACACTTTGTATCCCCCCACACTGTGCATAATCCCCCCCTCCCTCCATCCCCCCCACGCGCGCGCACACACACACACTTTTTTTTGACTGGGGAGGCTCAAAACGCATGCTTTACAATGCATGTGCTTTGAGCTCCATAGTCTAGGATCGCGGTCAGGTGACCGCGCACGCCTCTAGGCTGGGGAGCTCAAAGCCAGTAACTCTGACAGCTTCCCCAGTCAGTTACTGGCTGGCGAGGCTCAAAGCACATGTGCCTTGAGCTTCCCAGCCTAGAGGCGCGCGCAATCACATGATCGCGACATGAAGCCGGCTTCATAGTACAGCCTCTCAACCCGACTCTCTGCTCGGATTCTAGCAGAAAGTCAGTCTGAGAGGCAGAGTCACCGAGGGATAACTTTTAAAAGGCAAGTATTTTTTAATTTAAATTTTAAAGTGGTCTAGTCTAGCATGCTATGCTAGACTAAACAATGTCATTTTTTGGTGATGGGTGCACTTTAACACTAACCTCAGGAACATGCCATGATGGTGCAGGTTACAGGGGACATTTATCAAGTTATTTTACATGATCAAAAACAACTTTCCTATGTAAAAAAAAAAATGCATAAAAAAGTGATTTTCTACATGGTGAAAGCAGCAATTTAAAATCGGTGATACCGGCACACCTGTTTCTACAGCATTAAGCTGTCAAATAACCTTTTGGACTTTGATAAATTTCCCCCAGTAATGCTTGGGCCTGCCACGAACTTTTCTTGTGTCCTAAGTGCAGCAGTCCCCAACCTTTGCTGGATTGGTGGGAGGGACATTGCCAGCCACATGTTGGTGCTTCCTATGCGCATGTCACAATCATGCAGCCTGGTACCAAGGGGACTGGCATTTGGGGACCCCCGTTTCTAGTGGGCCAGACTGACACTAGAAAGAATGCAAATGTTGCTGCCTTCTATAACATATAGGGATAAAGATGAACTCGGGTGATGTGCTGCCTATAGTATAGTTTATATTAACAGCATGAGGACTGCTCGTATCTCCTGCCATAGGATAGTTTATGTCATACTGCATCTGTGGCAGAAGACATTATTAAATAGTTGAGAATTCACTTCTCGTTATTGACTAAGCGGCGAGTAGAGTTGCTGAACAAGCAGACAGCGTCGATCACTGTTAGACGTGTTGTATGGAGTAGTCAATCGGATAGAAGTAGAATGCGGAGCCCTGTTATCAGCCCCCCAACTCATCACTCTGATGTAGCAATGTCAAACAGATAAATTCGGAGCAGTACACTTACATTTCCACCTTCGCTTAGTGAATAGTACCTGTGCATGCGCACACAAAGCGACCCCCTAATGCAGGCAGAAAAACGATTATAATTTATGCAGAATTAGATATTTTTTCAGCGTGGGTGAAATTAGCAGACTGCATACTGTTGAAGGCACAAGTAAAAACCTTTTTGTTTTGATTCATTGTTTTGTGTTCAACCTTTTTACGAAGCTGTGTGTGATTTAATACACAAACAAACGACCATACCCCAGTTAGTCATAATGCATTTGTTTCCGTTGAACACAAAAGGAAATCTGTTTTGCTGCACCCTCCACCCTTACGGATAGGGCCATTTAACTGACTGCAGGTGCTGGAATCCCTGAGTGCTACGGCAGGCACCACTATTTTCACAGGATCCTACTATAAGAAAAACTGCTAAAATACATTCATGAATCCATTTACTTTTAGGTGCCAAAAGTGACCAACGGTACCAATATTCCGGCGATGAACCTTCCTTCATCAGGATTTTTTCCCATTCAAAAAAATGTATATTTTTGACTAAGGCCAATAGCAGAGTTGTCAAAATGCCATAGAAACTAGTTGGTGGTAAGTCCCATAATGTAATGGGGACTGCATCAAAAAAATGCATTGCCACTTTTAAACAAGCATAACATCAAGACTCTTGTAGTCGGTGTCACATAGTACCCAACCCCCATCCAAAGTTCGCCAAACTTAACCATCTGCACTTGCGCAGACTGATCTGCGAATGCACAGTTTGCTAAATTTGGCAGAATTAGGTAGGGAGGGGCGGAGAGTAGGTGATGATCCACATCATGTACATACCCAGGAGGTGAGAAGGATCAGCCGTGCATTCATTTCATGACTCTGGGCTGAGGATAGTGAGATGATTTCTGATCTAGTAGTAACTAGTGCACAGCTGCTAGATCAGTTAGGCAAGTATAAATTCGCACTATAGTTCTCCTTTAATGCAGCGATGCATTTTTATTTTTATGCGATCTCCATTACAAGCAATAAGATCTACGGCTGATGGCATTTTGTCAAAATACCACGAGTGCCTAAGGGTCAGAAGGCCTTACAGAGTACAAGTAATTATGAAGGGTTCATTATTTTGTAAACTTTTTTTGAAGCAATTCAATTTTTGATGTTAATATCACTTTAATCACATCACAGGTCAGAGCTTTACCTTCAACACCTTGACTCTGTGTGTTTGATTTCATACATAATCCTGCATTTCTTTATTGCTTCTATCCAGTATTTAATCAGTGCAATCTGTTTATGGAGACTGCTGAGATGTGGAACAATACCTTGGCTTGGGCAAGATAGTTTTCATCTCTCAATTGTATGTGCAGATATACAAGATAGAGACATGTGGCTTGTGTACAATAGTATATGGCCTCTGCTTTTATTTATTGGAAGAAAAGATAAATAGTGTTATTGTGCAAGAGAGCAATTCTCTATTGGATTAATATGTATGTATAATTTTATTTATAAAACGCCACAAGGTTACGCAGTGCTGTACAATTCAATTATAATACAGACATGGGAAAAGTGCTTAACTGAGAACAAGTGAAGTAAATTACTATGTATGTATTCATTTATATAATGCTAATGTACCTGTATTACACAGCGTTTTACAGAGATTCACCATTGACTTCAGTCCCTTCCCCATGGAGCTTACAATCTAGTTTCCCTATTCAGACACACACACGTACACACGTATGTATATGGATTGTGGAAGGAAACCCACACAGGTGCAGGGAGAACGTTCAAACTCCATGCAGATAAAGTCCAGTGTGGAACTGAACCCAGCACTGCAGGGCAGCAGTGCTATCCACTGAGCCACCTTATTCACATTTAGTATTTAAAAATATATATGAAGTGAAATTCCTGATCTTTCTTGCACTGTGCTTCTTTTCACAAACAAGCTTGACTTATTATATATATATATATATATATATATATATATATATATATAGCGCCAACATCTTTCTTGGCACTGAACATAGTAAGGTGTCCATACAAGATATTGCATTTACCTGATGTGCAAACATGATACAATGCAAAGCAACAATACTGAAGACTCTGCCCATTACAGCTTACAGTCTAACCACCATTTGTAAATATCAATTAATCAGCTGTCTACCTACAAGCTATGGCATGTTCACTATAATCTGCCATTTATCAATAAAGTACTCCGCAAAGCAAATACTATCAGTACAATGAATAACATAGCCATTAAGGTTGGAAAAAGACACATGTCCATGAAAATTATACCTATTAAAAAAAAATTAAATAAAGTTTAGTTTACCTTTAACCCAGAGGAATGTGAAAACCCTTTTAAGGGCTAATATGCTGTAATTGATTTTACTGGCTTTGGAGCTGATACCCTTGACTGCAAGGGGAGCTGCCATTGCTGATATGTGCATTTTACATGTTGTTACATATAACTTAATGGCAGTCTCAGAGTAGTCACAACATGGCACTCCCATTCCCAGTGCACCCCTCTGTTCTGCCTTCTACATCTAATAGGTGGCCCATACATCCCACTCCGTCATCACATGACGTCACAATGATGTAAAGATGCCCCCCCCCCCTTAAAACTTTTTCTGCTGACTCCCTAGTACAGCGGCAGCAAACCTATGGCATTCATGCCAGAGAGGGCACGCTCGCCACCGCTGGTATTACTGATTCCCCCAGTGAGTGAGTGGTCTTTCAGTGCAGGCCACGTACCCAACCTGACAGTTTTCAGGTCAGATCCGCGGCCTACACTCAAAGACCGCCTGCTTGCTGGGGAACACTCCGACACAGGCGCAATGACATCATCCATCAGCGCCTGCACTTCAGGGGAAGGAGCTGGTGAGTGACATCACCTTTTAGTCACCTCCAAAAGTAACAACTGCGGAGAAGCGCAAATACAACGCACCTATGGAGTTCCTGAGGAAGGGAAACGCCCGAAACGCGTAGAGTTGGGGGAGGATGAGTAGAAATACTGTCTGGACTCACTCCACATGGACTTCTAAGCGGATCACACCCAGAGAGATTTGG
>WMED01011281.1:3476-15343 GCA_019650415.1 Pipa parva | reverse complement strand
AGCTAAATCCAGTCTACACTTGTTGCAAGTTTAGTGTCATTTTACTCCCTTCTCAATAGCTGCAACAGCAGCACACCATCACTTTAGTATTGGGACTAAATCATACAGGATTTAGTGCAACACATTTCACGTCTATAAGGAATTTAAGATTCAATCAATAAAACTTACAAGTGCCAATGTAATCTGCAAACTGTAATCAGTATAAATTGTATATTTAAGAGGCATATTTATTATGAGGAGAAATAAGCAGGGTGAAAACAACAGCTCTTTTTCTGCTCTCCAGTCTTGGATTGATATTTATTAAACTAAACTTTCTAGCCAAAAAGAGCTTTCAACAACTGTGCAGAAGTCTTGTAACCCACAGCAACCAATCAGCTGTTAGAATGAACTGGTATAGGGGAACTAAAATTAAGATTGACATTATAGCTCCTCCAATCAGATCTCTGTTAGATTGTGAATTAAGGGATCTGATTGGAGGATCTATAATGTCAACCTTAATTTAGCCCTGCCCTCCTGACTCAGGAAAGAAAAGTCAGGCTGATAGGGAAGATGACAGAGAGAAACACTGTATAAAGGTACATTTTTAATATATATATATATATATATATATATATATATATATACAAAACTTGTATTTCATTAGTACAACCTAAATTAGCATTAGAGTTTTGAGGTGACAGGTGCACTTTAAATACAGTAGATATTTTTCACATCGATTCATGGAAAACAGTGCATGGAAAACCAATATGAACAATGAACTTACCATTGTCTTCAACTGAAAACAAGAAAATATCACTTGTTGCATTTTCTTTGTCTCGTAAAACATAGCAGATCCTCATATTATCGATGTCCGCTGCAGAAAAAGAAAATGTTACTCAAATAAATGCAGGAAACTATACTTTATACACTGAAATAACAATTACTAAATTCTAACAATATAGAGAAATACTATTTATCGAAATCTACAATTTAGAATCATTACCTTTTGGGCACTAACTTGGCATTTACAACTATTATTAAAAAACTAATACTACTGGCCGGAGTGTTAACAATTTCATATAAAGTTTTTAAACTTTCTTGTTCAGCCTTTGAACTGAATATACTGTAAAATATCTAATACCTGGGAATGATGTCATCACTAATGCATCAGTTTTATAACAACTCATTACAATCTAAATTCCCTATTCTATTGCACACACACAGACACACACAGATGTATGTTTTTGAATTGTGGGAGGAAACTGGAGTACCTGGAAGAAACCCACACAAGTACGGGGAGAACATTTGGATTGGCAACCCCCTGTGGGGGTTATTCACTAAGGTGCGAATTCGACTGTCAATTTCGCAAACAGCGGATTCCCATAGCAAAACGTGACTTTTTTTAATGTTAAGATTGCGACAATTTTACCATAATAAAGTCACGACTGCGACAATACTCTCATTATAAATGATGCAACTGCGACAGTAGCAGCCTATTGCGACTGTCTTTATCTGGTGAATTCGCTGCTATACGCAATTATTCGGACTTTTGTGAATAACCCCCACAATCTCCATGCAGATGAAGTCCAGGGTGGAATTGAACCCAGCACTGCGAGGCATCAGTGCTAACCACTGAGCCACCGCACTGCCGTTTATATGCATTATGTAAAACACCATAGAAAACAAGGGGACTAGGGGAGGTCTGTTTAACTATATGTCCCTCAGTAAAGATAAGAACAGATAAAAAATCAATACAATTCATTGATTTAAAGTCAAGGATAACATTTCAAAAGTGCTGTATTTGAATACAGGCCATGCCAATCCAAATGGGAATTTTTATTTTTTTTAGTGATATTACTACTCCTTTAAACTGAAATGGTCCTCTGTTGACTAGGATTAGTTATCCTAACAGCCAGGCAAAGATTTAAAATACAAAACAAAGAAACAGATACAGGGAGGGATTGAACAGCAAAATAAGCAAAATAAAATAAATAATAATAATAATTATAACTGAAAAATCAAGTGCTATTATTGTAGATTTTCTGGTTCTTGTGAGTCTAAGCAACTAAAATAAACTGTAGCAAAACATAAAAGCTCATAATTCAAAAACACTAACAAATAAAAACAAAAACAAATACCAATTGCAAATTGTGTAATAATATTTGGTGTTTACCATATGCTAAAATTAATTTTAGGACCAGCCTCCCCTTTGAATTGTACATGGCAACAACAGATATCATTTATCCAAGAGAATAAGGCACAAACAAAGACAGGGGAGATTAATGAGTAGAGAAAAGGGAAAGGCGTGTTGAATAGGACAGGCTGCGGTGTGTGACTAAAGAAAAAAAATAATTAGGCTGTTGACATCAGGAGTTAAGGGGAAGTTTAGATTAAAACTGTTTTTTTTTTTTTCAATAGTTACCCAAAAACAAATATTTGTTCTAAATTACTGTTATTTATTTTGTGCTTAGTTTTCCAGCTAAATTCCCTGGCTGCTCTCTTTGATCAATGGTCCAGACATACTCAGCAGACTCTATGCACTAGCTATTAAAATAGGAAACTATTGTATATTTTATTCAGACAACAAGCGCAGCACAGCATCCAGCAAAAAAAAAAAAAAAAAAAATAAAATGTTTCTTCTCCTTTTGTTAAATATACTCCTTCATTTTCAAGACTGGGATTTAAAGGGATCATATCTCGTTTATTTTAACAAGATTGGGCTTTTTTAAACTGTTAATTCTGTGGCTGCTAATCGGAAACTGTAAAACTGGTTGCAAAACCCTGAAGCAAATTGGCAGTTTACAGTTGTTACAACTGAATGCAAACTAGCTGCCTTTTACACATCTGACTTCAAACATTGAGAAAAGCATGGGAAATATTCTGGGAAGCAAGAGAATTGCTGCAAAAAGTATAAATAGGACTGTACAATTTCACTGCAACTCCATTAAAGGACAAGTAACACTAAGGGAATAATCATTTTATTTGGATTGGCATGGCAGTTATTCTACTACAGTTATTTAAATAGAGCACTTGTAAAAGTTTTATATCCAAAGTTAAAAACTTGCTTTCTAGTTTTACTTACAGCATCTGTGTTCTTAAACAGACCTTACCCCAGGCCCGTTGTCTTCTATGGTACATTAAATAACACTTTGTTTGGGAACTTCCCTAGAAAGCCCAAATTACAGTATAAAGCTAAATATCACACATTTATAGACTCATTAGAGAATTTTTAAATACACACATTTAGGGGGAATTCATGATACTCCGGAGTGAGGTGCGGAGTGTTCGCCTCACTTCGGAGTATCATGAATTCCCCCCTTAATATTCAGTACCTATAAATGTATTTGAGGCATTTTCAATTTGTTTTTTTTACTTTCCTTTTAACTTCACCTGCATTTTGAAAGTTGAGACTGGGGGTGAGGTTATTCACTAAAGTCCAAATTGCTGCGTATAGGTGTGAATTCGCCAGATAAAAACAGTTGCAACAGGCTGCTACTGTCACAGTCGCATCTTTATAATGAGAATATTATTGCAGTCGATGACTTTATTATGGGAAAATTGTCACAATCTTATGGTTAAAAAATTGTTGCGACTTTACAATGGGGAAATTGTCGCAGATTTGCTATGGGAATCCGCTGTTTGAGAATTCGACAGTTGAATTCGCACCTTAGTGAATAACCCCCTAGGTGCACTGCATTAAAGTAACAGTCATATTTCACTGCTAGTCATTCCTGCCAGTGCTTTCTATCCCATAATACCTAATAATATGCAGCAACAGCAACTTGTAGCAGCTTCTGAGATGCAGAAAAGTTCCTAGTGTAAACCAGCCCATAATCTGCCCAGTAACTTGAAGAGACAGGACAGCTTTTTATTGTAGTAGGCCAGGGAACCATACACAGCACGCATTGCAAATATTTGACTATCAACAACTGGGCTATTCAGCAATCCAGAAATTCAGCTGCTGCTTCCATTTGCTCAGATGTAGTAGTAACTGGAGGCTGTATAAATGCCTCTATGTACCTGAAGCAGAACATATGTGACAGCTGCTGACAGGAGATGAGTGATAAATGATAACTGAAGCACAACAAGATATCCCGCACATAGATAGCTAGAATCAATTTCCTGCCAAGAATATAGACAATGGCATCGGCTTAAAGCACCAGTAACAAAAGAATCATTATTTGGTTTGAAATGACAGTTGTTATTTCAGTTAATAGTAAAATATTGTCTAAGAATTTAAATTCCTGATTTACAAAGTTCTCCAGAAAGCCTAATTTATAAAAGATGGCCAAGACCAACCATGAAAATAACAAAACAAAAAAGAAAGAAAAATTTAGCTTCCATAAAATTATTTTGGAAAGACTGCAGAGAAATAACTGCAATGCCAATCCAAATGGCAATGCTTTATCTCGTGTTAGTATCCTTTTAAATTCATCAAATTACGGTTAATATGCTCCATACACACTATAGTACACTGCCTATAACACACTGCTCTGCGGCAGCAAAACGCACCACTGTAAGTGTGAAAGAAAATAAATTTCAACACCCATCCCCCATTCATTTAACTAGGAATATATGAATATGTCAGCCTTGTCTCATATTACCTGTTCTGGAGTTTTGGGAGGGTTTCCAGTTATGTGTTAAAGTGCAATTAGCAGGTCTTACACTTCCAGGAAGACATTTAGGTTTATTGCCACAGGTAGTTGATACTTTAAAGTAAAAAAAAAACAAAAACTTTCCACTCCCTTAATCCCATCTTTTCATAAACATATGAAATAAAACAAGTGTAGCAGCTTATGTATACATGCAGCTAGCAAACCACAGATTATATATAAAAAAATGTTTAAAGTGAATCATTCCCCAAAATAGCAAAGCACTACTTAAGCTGTAGGGGAAAGAATCTGGTACTTTCTCTCCCAATACAATATCAAATTCATCAGATGTAGCTGAACTCACAACTCTCTGTAGCTATAATGAGATACTAAGCGTTGCAATCCAATAACAGTTAAAGGGTTGCATTGCTTGGACCACCATGCAATAAATTATTATACGTGTTCCTGGAGGAACAACGAGTCTGCCAGAAAATATTAAAACCCACAAGCGTGGTTAAATGCCATAGCATGTGTTCTGTCATGTGAACAGTTTTGAGTGCTGCATTAAACTAAAAGGGCTAAATACTAGCCCAGACTTGATGCTAGATTTGAGAATCTGTACGTAACAACAGATTTACACAATGTATGTCTCTGTTTTGCTCTAAACCTGTGCCAGTTTTACAGCTGGTTTAATTATTACAACATAATTAAAGCAATTAATTCAGAAAGCATACGGTAGTAAAAGATTTGCCACAAAATATTTTTACTTTTACGAGTTTTTGGAACCATGCCCGTAGTAGCTAATGATTTTGCAAATGCCAACTTCGTATTCAAAATCTATGCAACATAGATCTAATCAGATTTTTAGCTCAGACTTGCACATATGCCTCCATACTGAAAGGGGAATGCTGGCAAGTAAGGTAACCTTTAATTTCTCTTTTTCATTAAAAAAAACCATGTAGTTCTATAACTTGCTCCCTGAAATACGTTGTTTAATTGTATTCAATACTGGCGTTTGCGGAAAAAAAAATTTTAGAAAACTAAATCATTCAAAAGTCATGAAAAATGAAAAAAAAACCTAACAACTAAAAGCAATCTGACATTACCAGTGTTTTCCATATGCCTGCATGTATGCCTGGAACTATGGGTAACATGGTAACAACTGATTCACAGTATCCTTAAAGAAGCGAATTCTTGTACTCACAATATATGGATTTTATAAACAGCTATATCTATTTCTGCAAAGCATGTCCCTAACAGGATGGTAATATGATTATGCTTTGAACTATTTAAAATTGACACTGGTTAAATTAAGCTTTCCCTCTAACTAAAACCACTTTAGCAAACTAATGCTATTTAAAGTATGAGTATATTTTGCCTTGAGGCAGCTGCTTATCTGTATCTGAAGGCATAGAAACAGATACATACTAGATTCAAGAATAGATAGTGCAGTAGTATATAATGCTTACTGGTGGATGAACATGATTACATTAGATTGAGCATCAGTATTTTGAGGATGTTATGCAGCTGCTAATGAATTGAAATACATGCTTACACTTCAGCTGTTGCTTGACTACAATTCTCAGCATCCTCAGACAGCAGTTGGCTGTTAGGAAGTATGGGATGGTAGTTAAACATACTGTTGAGAATGCTTTCTGTGGAACAGAAAATACACAATAACTCTATTTTACTAATAGGAAATAGAAGAATTTACCTTGAGTGAATTGGTTGATACTTTGGTTTCCTTTATCCAGGTTGATGAGGAATCCATGACTGGGGCCTTGGGTGACTCGGAAACGAAGTGAGAGATGGACACTGTCCCTATCCTCAGCTTTAAGGGCTTTGCTTGTAATTAAAAATCCTAAATGCCCTGTGCTTAGAATACGTAAAGTTGGAGCACCTTTGTTTACTAGAATTTGGGGAATCCCATTGTCAACGGACAAGATCTGAATCTTCATCATTTGGGGCTTTCTAGTTTCATAGACTGTATTAGGAAAGACATAGAAATCAGTATGGGTACCATCAGTGACTGTGAATGAGAAGCTGTCTTCAGTTGATTCTGTGCCATCATGTTTGTAGCTGATAAGATTGTCATTTAGGTCCTGCTTGGTGAAGGATGTCACAGCTTTGCTGTTGTTGAGCATAATCTTCCCATGGACTGGCACTTGAGTCACAATGAACTTGAGAAGGATATCTGGGGTATCTCTATCCTCAACTGTAAGTTCAAAAGGGGTTATCAGTTTGTTCTCACTCTCACCCACCAGCAAATTGTGAATGGTCAGCACTGGTTTCTTATTATCCACATCACTGATCGAAATCCTAAAAGTGCGGAAAACTGGATTGTAGCCATCTGTGACCTCAAATTCAAAGCTGTCCATTTTAACTTCATCATCAGAAGTGTGAGTATAATAAATTTTATTACCTGCAAGCTGGAGCTGGGTAAAGGATGTAATGGGCACCCCAGGTAGATCTGTGCATTCAAGGTGCCCACGCATAGGAGCCCTGGTAATAGTAAATAGCAAATGCTCGTCTGGACTATTCAGATCACTAGTACTCAACAGGTCAGTGGTTAGGGTAACTTTTCCCCCTTCTTTCAAGGATACACCTTTGCTAATCACATCTGGAAAGACCAAATCGATGCTACTTACTGTAACATAAAAATATCTGTCAATGAGAGGATTAATGCCATCTGTTACATCAAATTTAAACAGATCTCTGATACCCTCTTGTCCAAAGTGCTTATACTGTATAAGATCCCTATCTACTTCATCCTGAGTAAAGTTCATGCCTAGGGTAATATTTTCAAGATCAGCTTGTGGTCTTCTTCGTTGTAATAGACCTTGACCAGGTCCATAGCGTAATATATAAGTTAAAGTCTTGTCATCTGAATCTAAATCTGTTGCTTTAAGTACTTTATTGTTGATCAGTTTGGTTTCACCTATTTCAATCTCCAATCCATCATTAATAGTCATTCTGGGCGTCTCGTCATCTACTGGTATTATCATAACAAGCACAGTTTTTTCTACTGTATGCTTGCCATCTGTCAGCTTGATTTCAAAGCTGTCTTCCTTGGTCTCTGTGTCATCGTGTTCATATATAATACTGGAACCCTCCTTAATGTCCTCCAGACCAAATGTGCTTACTGGTATTGTGCCATTGGTAAGTTGGTTGACTATGTGACCATGCTTTGGTGGTTTTGTGATAAAGAAAATAAGTTCATCTGCTGGTATGTCAGCATCTGCTGCATTGAGTATAGGGGTATCAATGACAAGACTCATTCCTTCCATAACAACAAACTCCCTCATGAAAATGTCAGGTTTTTCATCATTAGCTGGCAGAATGACAACAGGGAAAAAATGTCTCTGGGAAAAGTTTATTCCATCTGAGCAACTAAATGTGAATCTGTCTTCCACAGGCTCCACACCTTTGTGAATACTTTGCACATAATAAATATGACCCAATCTGATATCCTTTAAGGTGAAAGCACTAATGGCTGTTCCAGCTCTAGATTTCTCAGAACCTGGTGCTGGGGATATGTTCTCAATATACCCAGATGTTGGCTGAACCACAATAGTACATAGTATATCATCATTAGGGGTGTCCCCATCTACTACATTTAAATGTAAAGGTGTTATGACATCTTTTTCCCCTTCTAAAACTGTAAACTGTTTCCCCACAGTAACTACTGGGATCTGATTGTCCACAGGAAGAATAGTTACTTGAATCCGAACTCCATTTACTCTGTTACCTCCAACAGTCCATTCTTCTGACAGATCAGATAATGTTAAATTAAATGAGTCTTCAATCTTCTCTAAGCCAATTTCACCTGATGTGTGACTATAAACAACGGAGCCATCAATAATATCCCTTTGAGAAAACCTTTCAGCAGGGAAGCCATTCACAAGAATTTCTCCATGAAGTGGTGGGTCTTCCACTATAAAAGTAAGCATTAGATCATCTGTATCTGCATCTGTACCTTGGATGACATTTGCTGTAATCTCTGCTGAGCTGCCTTCTAGTACATCTAGATATGATCCTATGGTACCAGATGGCAGCATAAGCCTTGGCACCTCATCGTCCACAAGACGCACAGTAATTTTCATGATGATTGTAAGAATGTGGACCCCATCACTAACATCCAATATGCAAAAGTCACTATGGGACTCTTCCCCACTGTGTGAATAGGCAATCTTGCCTTTATAGATATCATCAAGAACAAAGGCCTCACCAACCTCCATAACATGGTTAGAATAGAGTAGTTTCCCATATTTTGGAGACTGTGTAAGCGTGAAAGAGATTTTACCACTATTAGTATCTGCATCAGTTGCATCCAGCTCTTCTTTGCTGATAATGTGAGTTCCCCTTTCAAGCACAGTGATTCCTGTATTGATAATATTTGGGGGTTTGTTGTCCACTGGTTGGAGATAGATGGTAAAAGTTCCACCAGCTACATTTCCAGAAGTGTCTTCTACTGTGTATTTAAACTGCACAACTCTTGGGGTGATACCAAGCTCCAGATCTGGTGGCTTGTAGGCAATTTTCAGGTGGTTGATTTGGGCTTGGGTGAACTCTGTAACCACCTGGTCTGGATTGTCCTTCAGGACTATAAATCCCATAAGAACAGGGTTATTCTCATCAGTGTCAGAGGGTGGAGAAGTCACTATGTATTTTAGGTCCCGATCATCAGAATCCAGGTCAGTATAACGAAGAAATTTCCTCCTGAAGGATGTTATATGGTACTCCTCCACCAACATTTTTAAAGTTGTACCAGGATAAAGCTCAGGTGGTAGGTCATCTATTGGGTTTATTTTAACTATAAATGTGTGCTCTCCAGACTGATTTGGAGGGTCATTGTCATCTTGAACTCTAAAAATAATATTATCCATGACAGGGACAGTATTGTGAGGTCCGATATGTTTATAATAAAGTTTTCCATCCAGTATATCCTGCTGAGACCACACACTAACCACTTTTTCAAAGAGATTCAACTCAGGGATGAGCAACCATTCAGAAGGGTCCTCTGGTATTTCATTTTGGCGTAACACTATTTGACCAAGGTTAGAATAAGGTGGCTCTAAAGTAAAGAGAATGGTGGAATCTTCTGAGTCAATGTCTGTTGCACTTAAAACAAATGGAGTTATAGGGGCAACTTCTTTCTCTGATAGCATTAAGCCAGTGTTAGCATTCACAATAGGGGGCTCATCATCTGTAGGCACTACAGTAATGGGGAAGAGGAACTCTACCTCGTGCTGTCCATCTGTCATTCGGAAGATTATATTGTCACTGTAGGTGTCGCTGCCATCATGTTGGTAGATGACTCTTGCCTGGTCCAGGTCAGATGCAGTGAAGAACTTGGAGCCCCCTGGAGGAGCTCCGAGCAGAGTTAGCTGACCATGCCTCAACCCATCAAGCACAGTGACTCGAACTTCATCCAAGTTGTCCTCATCACTGATTTGCAGATTCTGAGAACTAGAAAGAGGTCGAGACTGACCCTCATAGAGCAACTGCCCGGTGTTGCGAGTTACTAGTGGAGCCAGGGTATTCATGGGCTTCACAACAATCATAAAGGAGAAGGGATCAGACACTGCTCCCTCTGTATCCACCACCTCCAGCTCCATCTCAAAGATGCGTTCTGTGTTAGAGTCCTCTGCTGGGGGCTTGTAGGCGATCCTGAGCTCCTGCAGGTCCCGTTGGTAGAAGGAGGTGATGGGAAGGTTGCGGTCATCAGTGCTGACAATCTGCCCCTGTCCGGGGCCAAAGGATGAAGTGATGTTGAAGATAAGGTCCCCTGGCTCTGTCTCCGAGTCCTCTGCAGCCAGCATGTCCGGGGTGATGGCGGTCATGACAAACTGGTCCACCTCCATCATCATCATGGCCACAAAGCTGGGCTTGGGATGGCTGTTCTCTAGACCTTCTCGGATCCTTACCAGCAGGTGGAAGTGCTCCTGTCTTAGGACATTGCCCGATTTATCGTGCAGCTCCACCTGCATGGGGATAAAGTCTCGGTTTGGAGACTGGGTGGTGGCAGTGTGCAGGTATCTCACCCCCAGCTTCAGGAACTCGTCGCAGTCCATCATCTGCACTGGGCTATTCAGCAGTCTCCCATACCTGGGCAGCCCGGACAGGCCAAGCAGAGGGGTTATCCGGCACACCTCAGACCCCCTGTCATAGGTAAACTCCAGGATCTTCTTGTCTATGGGTGGGCTGCTGCCCAGCAGCTTGTCCACTGTCACAGGCATGTTCCTGGTCATCACCTCCAGCTGAGTGAACAGCACCTCCACCTCCACCATAAACGGGATGATAACAGTGCTAGTCTGGCTGTCATAGCGCAGGAGAAGCTTCACCCGGTCCTGGGAAGGGCTACGCGCCCCCAGGTGCGAATACTTCACTTCCTGCGAACCGAAGTCGCAAGGGAACCTGCTGGGCGACAGGTAGCCGGGCCTCTGCGACAAGGGGTCATTGCCCAGCACTGTGATGTGACACTTGTCCCCCGGTCTCACTTGAATCACCAGATCGTGGATCGGATCTAGGAACACGGATCTGCCGAACGGCACACGGATCCCGCTGTTGGCCACCAGGATGTCCTCTTCCAGCGGTCCGTGAGATAAAGCGGAGCCGTCCGGGATCCCTCTGTGTGCCCGGAGCTCCCCGGCCACCTGCAGCCATAACCCGATCCACAGCAGAGCCCTGACCGCAGCAGTCACCTGCGCCCTGGTCCCAGCGCGGCTCATGGTGGCAGCCCCCGGTAGTATATTCAGGAATCTCCCCTCCCCTGAGTCTGTGCGATGTAGTCACGGACCGGGCATTTAACTCAGCGCTTCCCCTGCTCCCCGCACACCGGGCTCCGGCTGCCAAATAACCTCCTGCAAACTCCCAATGCACTGGGGGAGGGAACCTGTATGGAACGTCCCGCTGATTGGTGGGTGTGCCTCCAGGGAATATGAAGTCTGCGCTATCATTGGCCAGCGGAGTTAGCAATCACTGCAGCTGCATTAACAGGTTGTGAGTAAAGGGGGTGACCTGCAAGGGGAACGCGCAGTGGGACAAGCAGCGTGCGGTGAGCGGTCAGCACAGAGGGCAGTGTGCTTGGCTCAGGGCTAGGAGAGGGACTGGGACTGTGCAGCAGCCTGCTGCTTTCCCTAGTCTCAATGGACAACTTTCTGCAGAAGCTCTTGGGTTGTTTAGCCTGTCAATCAGAGGGAGCAGAATTATGAGAGTGACAGTGGAGCTTGGGCTTCCAGTGTGTGTGTGTGTGTGTGTGTGTGTGTGTGTGTGTGTGTGTGTGTGTGTGTGTGT
>WMED01011280.1:0-15343 GCA_019650415.1 Pipa parva | reverse complement strand
TCTATTCTATTCTATTCTATTCTATTCTATTCTATTCTAAAATGTTCGGGGGAGGATACACTTTTATGGAAACTGGCTGGTAATTCACACACACATTTCCTGGTGCGGGAGTTTTCCAGTGCTGTTTCATCTGAAGCAAGATAATTTTTTACACATTTACTGGGGAGAAATGCTTCTCATTAAGGTATAGTACTGCATATATAAAGATGCAATCTGACTATAGTTCCCCTTTAAAGAACAATGATAATGGCCAGTGCCTTAATCTTAATGTAGAATCCTTTCTTAGTATAAACTGTTATTCCTGTGCATCTTATTTTCCAATATATTTAACTGGGAATTAGCGAAAGCTTGGGAGAAGAGTGGGGTGCAGGGAGGTATAAACTAGGGAACAGGGATGGGTGGAATTGACCGAAAAGGGCAAGAGATCCAATATAGGAGGAAGAGGAATGAAAAGAGGATAAATGTAGTGTGGAAAAACAGAGCAGGCAGTTCAAAGGTAACCTGAAGGTTAAATTTAGGGGAAGAGATGAAAGAAGTTGCATGCTCTAAAGGTATTAAAGAAAAGATGGGGAAATGTGACAAATGAGGACCTAATCAGGTGTTGGGATAGGTATAATATGGATATATACCTGTAAATTCCCTACATTAACAGAATAAAGGTATGTGCAAGTTTGAAAAATGAGAGAAAATGACTTCTTATCAAAGAGATATTGTATAAGAACAATAACGAGTAATATAGAGAAAATATCACCATATCAGCCTAAACATAGTGTAAAAGTGTCCTAAAAGTAACTGCATGTATTAATCTAAAAGCACAGCCTTTCAGTACATTTTAGTTATGTAAGTAGGGAAAAGCAAATGTATGTGTATTGTGTGTGCGTTCAAATATCCTATAGAACAGGCAGTCAAGTGGGATCTGGAAAGTTCCTCAAGCTGATTTAGTCTATGAATATCCCTGTAAGTGAATTTGTAGGCCGCTGGTAAGCTCCAGGAAGTTAAAAGGAAAGTTAAGGCGATAGTCAATGCATACAGAGGTTCTTGTGCCAGCCTGGATCTGGAGAAGGGTGCCAGGCAATTCAGCTGCTGTGAGCGATCAAGGCCACTGGAGGTATAGGCCCAGACACAGCTGTGAACCCTGTGACCCCTATACTTATACCTCTGATCCTACTCTTGAGAGCAACTGCCAGTAGTTTACCAGCCAAGTTTCTCACTGTCCCCTGAAAATGACAGTATACACATAGAATAAGAACACGTCTTTCTGAAAATTATGACATAATGATGCAAGACTCTAAGCCTTACAAAAGGCTCAGAAGCTTATGTCCTATTAACTAAACCTTAATGACAGTTGCTTCTAGTCAAAAATCAATATTGTACATTTTCAAAATGTAGTCTTAAGATAGCCAATGATGAACAGTACATGTGAAGTTAGTGAAGAATAGCACTGTAATGGATGTAAGCCCCCATTACTGTGCTTGTATCTCAGTCATAAAGAGAAATTGTTAGTCTGAGCCTGCAGTTTGGTGATAGCACTGTAACCCTCTATTAGACAGACTGATATTGATTGTTAGAGCTTGGCACAGATCTACATCTTCTATCCTACCCAGCTGCAATCCCCATAGGTCTGAACAAAAAAAAAAACTTTCTATGCCTATCCAGTTGCACCAGCTTCTGTTCACACTGCGATCATTAGAAGCTTTTCATTTTATGTCATTTTGGAGGAGGAAAAAGGAGGGGGGGAGCTTGCTGCCAACTCTTAGCTTTTTTCTTAAATCAGGCTGTGGTCCCAGATCCCCTGGCATAACGTTTTAATTCAGAGAGCTCAAATGGTGGAGGCCCCACTTCCCCTAGCACACACACTCTCCAGGCAACCACCGCTGAATAAGAGCCAAAGCCGCCCATCTCAGCACAACCAGGAATCTGATTCCTACAGCATTCATAAATATCATGTTGTGTGCAAGAGTTGAGACTGAAGCTCCTCATCCAGTAGATAGTAGAGGGAAGAGTGAACATTGAATGAGACATGAGGAGGCATATCCAGGTGAGTCACTGACAGACTCTGGTTTTAAAGGAATGGCAAAGATTCATTGGATAATAGATGTCTTTGAATTGACCAAGCTTGGTCATTCATAGGAAGCAGCCACAGTCTATATACATAATTGAATGTATCACTCATTACCAAGTTTAAAGGGAGCCTTACTGGTAACGGATATGGTACACATGAAGGATACATGCAGATAACATGAACAAACACATCAGGACAGTTACCTTTTGTATATTCCCCTAAACACATTATCAAAAGTCTTGCTGATTGTTCAGTTACCCTCTCTATATGAAATGTATAAATGTTTGTGTTCTTTCTCATACAAAAAAAGCAGTGACAATCCAATAAAACAAATTTGAACTCCTCTAGATACCTGTAGATCTAGCACAGATAGTACATAAATCACGTATTGTTACTTAAATCATACTGGAAAACACTGTCCAAGTCTGGCTTCATAACAAACTGTCCTCATGGTTTCCTTTTTTTTGGCATTTTCTTAGGGTGAGGAAAGGAGCTAAGGTGAAATGTTAACTAAATCTTTGATTGTGAGATTGAAGGCAGAATAGTTGGTTTAGCAGAGTGATAAGAGGAAGGGAATAGGCATAGGTGGTTTGCAGATTCCATAAAGTGTCTGGTGTGCACTCATTATATAGATCGGCTTCCTATTGTGGTATTATCTTTATTATAACACGGTCAGTGACTTGAAGTGGTATGAAAACATGGGGATCAAAGTTTGTATGAGAGTTGTAGTAAGAAAAACCATATATCTGACAGAGAGTTCCTGTCTAGGGGATCATCTTGGTGATGGAGAAATAAGAGCTGGGTATAGTATAAACTGTCAGTTCTATAATCTGGGTGGTCCCTAAAGGGGGAAACATGAATGGAAAGGTGAGGAGGTAATAGAAACTGATATAAAATAAAAATGAAGGTGGAAGCAGGTACTGTATATTCTATGAACAAGGTCTAGTAATCCATAGTAACCAATTAGCAGTAAGCATTTACTAGTATAGGGCAGCTATAACAATGAAAGCACACCTCTGATTGGTTGCTATGGATAAATAGGCCTCTGTAAAAGATTTCTACTGTTGATGAATTATCCTGAGTGTCCCTTCGGTGCAGTTTTAAAACTTAGGGGGTTATTCACTAAAGTCCGAATTGTTGCGTATAGGTGCGAATTCGCCAGATAAAGACAGTCGCAATAGGCTGCTACTGTCGCAGTCGCGGATTTATAATGAGAATATTGTCGCAGTCGCGACTTTATTATGGGAAAATTGTCACAATCTTAACATAAAAAAAATTATCGCGACTTTACAATGGGGAAATTGTAGCGGATTTGCTATGGGAATCTGCTGTTTGCGAATTCGACAGTTGAATTTGCACCTTAGTGAATAACCCCCTTTCAAACTCTAAGGGGGTTATTGATCAGAGTGAGAATTCGACTGTCTAAGTGAATTCTCATCACTTTGGGTTGCTATGCTCTGATTCTCTACTCCTTATTGACTAAACAGAGGATTCCCATAGAAAATCTGCAACCTGGACAATATTCCCATAGTGAAGTCTCAACCGCAACAGGAGATGTCTATTGTGTAGTGTGCGACTGTTGTTAGCTGGCGCGTTTGCCACATCGCAGAGTTTGCTGAATACCTAAATATGGAGAAGGGACGAATTCACATCTTTAGCCAATAACCTCTCCTGAGACTCAGCCTCAATCAATATTTAATTTATGGTGTGTTTGCTTTGTAAATCATGAGGTGTGGTTTACCCTCACAGTAAGAATAGCTGTTATGAGTAACTTCTTTCTGGGTTGCATTGTTAACTGAATAGCTTAATGTGATCTTGATCTCTGCTCCCCGACTGAGAGTGTATGTGGTACAGTCAGACATCTTTAAGTCTGGCATAGTATCCAGCGGAGAGACTGTGGGGGTTACTCACTAAAGTCCAAATTGTTGTGTATAGGTGTGAATTCGCCAGATAAAGCAATAGGCTGCTACTGTCGCAGTTGCGTCTTTACAATGAGAATATTGTCGCAGTCGCCTTTTTATTATGGGAAAATTGTCGCAATCTTCACTTTAAAAAAAATGTCACGATTTTACAATGGGGAAATTGTCACGGATTTGCTATGGGAATTCGCTGTTTGAGAATGTGACATTCGAATTCACACCTTAGTGAATAAACCCCGCTGCATGAATTGGTATTCTAATCTATAGGGGTCAGAAAAGATTTCTGGGTAGTTATTTGCTTCCAGGGAAAGAGCTCTCACTGCTTTTTATTCTAAGTCATGTCCGTGTTTGATTGGGCTTGTCTCAGCTCCAACAAGGGATCAGAGATTGTATCTCACTATTAATAACAAATTATAATTATTACATGCATATATGTTCAGTGAAGTCCAGTACATCAAGATATGTACAACCAAGTAAAGGCATAGATTTTAGAATTGGAATACATGTAGTAGAGATTCCTGCTCTGATATAATTGTATGCCTAATTACATTTCAGTTAGGGCTGAACTTCAAGCAACAGTAAATGGGCTATTATCCTTCACTTATATTCAAGGTACAAAAAAAGTAACAAAATCCATTTGCATTAGCAAGGCAATTATTCTACATATTATGTTTAGGTTATCTTTGAAATTAAATTCCTGGTTTGTTTTCAGGGTGGCACAGTCCCACTAAATATTCAATAGAAAAAGTTTCTCTTGGTGAGTATCAATTGAAACAAGTCTTGCGATACATACCGCAAGGAACTTCTGGGTGTTCGTCCAATTAAACTCAGAAAAGCCGAAACGGGATTTTCCGAGTTTAATAAATTTCGCCCGTAGCATGTAAAATTGCTGGTTCTTCCTTCTACCCACTGTCAGCATGAGCTTAGACACACAGATCATTTATGTGATTGACTGTAACACTAATCAGTCAAATCTCAGTGTCACTATCAGAGCTGTTCCATCCTCACAACACTATTGATAGCGGAGGAGGAACAGCAATGAACAGTGGGGCAGAATTTCAGAGAGGCGGGCCCCCTGGAGCATTGGTCCCAGTTGCAACTGCTACTGAATGCGACCCTTGTTAATATGTCAGTGGTAGTGAACTTTTACTTATCACAAATGACTAGTATTACAGTTTTGTTAATAGAACTCATTTTTTTAAATGTTCGATTATATCCATCCTTAAATAGTATAGCAGATCCCTTTCCATGAGATTTCCCTTTAAATGGAGTAACTTATAATTTTTACTCCTGTTTTAAAAACGTCTGTTTCTTTAAAACTTCACTTGCTTCTAACCCACTTAGGGGGGAATTCACCATTGTGTGAAGTGAGCTCCGAATCCTTCGGCTCACTTTGCACAGACACTTCGCACAGACTGATATGCGCTCGCTGATGTTCTGCACGCAGACATCAGCGAGCGCTTTAAAGGGATTCCAGTCTCGGGGAGGCGACTCTTTTGGTCTCGCCGATACTGGAATCCCTTTAAAGTGTTCGCTGATTTCTGCGTGCACGACATCAGCGAGCGCATATCAGTCTGTGCGAAGTGAAGCGAAGGATTCGGAGCTCACTTCGCACAATGGTGAATTCCCCCCTTAGTCCACAATTGCATGATGAGCAGGGAAATGTGAAACAAGATAGTATTAAGTAGCGCCAGTATATTTCCATATTCACCTACGGTTCCATCCTAAGGACCTACCAGAAAATAACCCTTTACTGGTACTGGGACAATAAACAGGGACATTTTTTTCAATATAAGTTATTATGTTGCAGTGCACATATAATAGCTGTATTATTGCATGGAGAAATCTATAGGGCTAATGCATGCTAAATATACAGTTATATTATGGGAATGTCACTTTAATCCTAGGCTACCACTGAATGTTAAGGAGAGATCTGTTAAAACCAGGCACACTTTGTACTGAAAGAAATGCGCTCAGTGGGATCATTTTTCCAAATGCATTACAGTACTATTGTATAAGGTTCTATTTAAGACAGTGTTTTGTGTGCAATGTAAATAATGTGGTGCATGGGCAGGTTGACAGATGGGAAAACTGTGTTACCATGGTTAAGGCAAACTAGAGCCTGCTGGTATTTTGTGCGTGTGTAGTTCATAGTAACTCAGATTCTGCAATAAATATATTTTTGCTATTTTTACTTACATTATTATATAGTGGCCATAGGAGCCATGTAAAGAGGGTTGAAGTGCAGCTTTTCTGAATAACAAAGATGTAAATAAGGGGTGACATTCCATCCCTTATGCAGTCAGTCTGGTTTACTGTTGTAACAGAAGGCAGGATGTTGGCTTTATAATCCACATAGCTCCACTCCCCACTCTGCTAATAGGGATTTGTTCTAGCCTTACTACAGTCAACACCACCTGTTCTTTAGTTAAAGTAAAGTAAGGAAATTCACTGAATATTAAGGAAGCATCACTGTATCCTCAGCAGCTTGGCACTTAATGGCTCGCCGGGGAAATCTGCAAGACTGGTACTCTTTTTCATTAAATAATGTAAGTATCCAACTATTTAATATTGTATCATATGCCAATGTATTGTGTTGTACTGTCTATAATGATAATGTCCAACCTCATTGCTTGATTATATTATTGTATATCTCTAGCAATAAAGTTTTAGCTGCAGTATCAGGACAAGGCGCTTCAGCAACCAAAACTGGTAAAAAGGGGGAAATAACCCATTAAGAAACCTGGGTCAATTTTTTTTTTTTAAGGTTCTTTATGGCACATCCCAAGAGCCTCAAAGAATCTTGAAAGTAACATTTCATCCACCACCAAATGATTTTGGGGGTTATTTACTAAAGTCAGAATTGTTGCGTATAGGTGCGAATTTGCCAGATAAAGACAATCGCAATAGGCTGCTACTGTCGCAGTCGCGTCTTTATAATGAGAATATTGTCGCAGTAACGACTTTATTATGGGAAAATTGTCACAATCTTAACATTATAAAATTGTCGCGACTTTACAATGGGGAAATTGTAGTGGATTTGCTACGGGAATCCGCTGTTTGCGAATTCGACAGTCGAATTCACACCTTACTGAATAACCCCCAAATAATATAAATTGGAGGACCCTTAAATAACTTTTGACAACAAAAATGAGAAAATGACCAGGGGGTTCCTACAGTGTAAACCTCCAAAGAAAAGTGGTCAAATGCTTGTTTGATTTTCCTTAGGAATTTGTTTCAACACTTCTGCATAAAATCTTTATTTACATTTTTATGCAGTTCTTAAATTTATTAAGGCACTGAGTCAAATTCATGTTTGTATGGAGCATGGTGTTCTGTGGAGAAGTGGAGTCACATGACAATGATTTGGAAGGTACAGCCTAGAGATTAAACTATAATAATGGCCCAAATTAAAGTTTTCAAAGTATACAGTACAAACGGGAGCAGTACCAATGAGTGTTGTTGTTCTGTAAAATACAGACAGTAGGTTTTCAGATATAGTGAGATAGATAAATATGAGAATAAAAATGACACAATGTTGCAGGGGTTTGGTGGCTGGAAGTCACTGTACATTCGAACAAGGTTTCTAAGCAACTTTGGGGGATATTCACTGAGGTGCGAATTCAACTGTCAAATTCGCAAACAGCAGATTCCCATAGTAAATCCGCTGCAATTTCCCCATTGTAAAGTCACAACATTTTTTTAAAGTTAAGATTGTGACAATTTTCCCATAATAAATATTCTCATTATAAGGTCACAACTGCGACAGTAGCAGCCTATTGCGACTGTCTTTATCTGGCAAATTTGCACCTATACGCAACAACTCGGACTTTAGTGAATAACCCCCATTTGTCCTTAAAACCTATTGGCTGTATTATACATATTAAACGACCAGAAAAAGCAAAGTCTCGTTAAGGTTGGCATGGCAATTATTGCTTCATACTACTGGTAAAAGTGTTGCTTTTTAAACTGAATTTCTGATTTGTATCTTTTTCAGTTAGTTTTTCTTCTTTGTGGTGGCAGCCATCTTTTTATCTGTGAAGTAAACAATTCCCGTCTAGTCCTATGGATCTTAGGTAATACATATTTATGAATTGCTCCAGAAATTCAATTTGGCTGCAGCCAGCAGAAAGATAAAGAACAGAAACCAATACAAATCAGGAATTTAGAGATTACATTTTTTACTACATAGGAATAACCGCCATACCGATCCAAATAAGAATTTTATTTTTTCTGGTGTTCTTGGACCTTTAAAGGTCACAGAGAAGGTCAGGTATGTAAACCTGATAATTTCAGTTTTCAAACTGAAATGATGTAGAGAGAGAGCGTAGGAAGGCATTTTACTAGGATTGTACCAATAGGATGAGAAGATGAATTTACACGTTAACAAAGACATCATAGGAAGTAAAAATGGTGCAATGCACATTGTGGAGAGCTTAGCATAGGCTAATGAATCTATCAATCACATAACTAGAATCTAGATCCTAGAAGCCTATTGGTCACAATGTCTCCACCCACCCTTCCTAAACACCCATACCTCCAATCATCAAGTTTCTCTACCCATTCGTATTCCTGTCACCAGAGATTGTGTATTGGCCCCTCACAACTTCTGGACACTGGGTCCTAATCATGTACCTGGGCACAGGTGTTGTTTCATTCCCTGCACACCCTGTATTTACACCAAAGCTAAACCTCTGGTTTGTACCATGGGAAATGCTGGACATTATGTTACAGTTACATAAGCTGATAACTATAAAACTATATCCTATTAATGTGTGCTATTGTGTAAAAGCACTGTTAATATAAGGTACATATATATATATATATATATATATATATATATATATATATATATATATATATATAAAGTGCACTTGTATATAGTATTCTACCAATAAGAGATGGTAAAAAAAGTAAATCCTTTTTCTCTTTTTTAACTGTCTGCCGAGGAGCTTGGCGTTCATTGGAAGATGAAATTTAAGGCCCTAAGAAATTTAAATACGTACATCTAGCCGTTGTGGAAAGGATGATTATTATGCAGATTAGCCAAACCCATGCAGTCTGTTATAATAAAAGAAAAGAATGCTTTGCTGCAGGGAGGCATCTGAACAGTCACTGACTAAGTTTAGCGTAGGATGTACAATTCCAACTGACAGTCTAATGGCTCTGCTACCACTGAGGCAATGGAACTTAATGCATGATTTCTTCCTATGCTCTGTTCATAGTGGAAGGAAAGTAATGACACTGTATCCTGGGAACTGGCAGCTGTAAGGATGGCAACTTGGCAAGCCAGATCACTTGGCTAGGAAATAGAAATTCTGTAAAAAAGTGAACTTTTCATGGCGACATAAATAACCAGGGGGGGGTCTGCAGGTTCCCGAATATAATTAAAGAGTAGGCTTTGCAAATGGTGCAGACAGTGCGCATAGCTCCTCATTCATATCAATTGGAAAGGAGAGGTTGCTGCTGCAGTTACAAATGCTCATAATATGTAGCTTACATTTTGTTCTAAATTAGATTTGAGCAATTACAGCACTACTGCAGCAATTGTGAACAGATAGTATTGTGCGCAATGAAATTCAGCTCTCCTGTTTCAGTGATGTGTCCTTGCTATCCCTATAATACACAAGAGTGTGCAACTACAAGGGTTGCAGTGGTAGAGGCTGTACGAGTGCCCAGTGACCTGAGGGGACCTACAAACAATTGAATCTTACAGTATAGAATTCCACATGAATGGATTCAATGAGATCACTAATTACAGGAAGTACAACAGTAAAATAGTGATAACTTAGGGAAGGGGTATTTGAGTAACATGACAAGAGCGCCCCATCTTTGCAGTGGGGCCCAATAGCACCACTATACACGTGGACAGATGCATACATTTTTCGCTGAGATAAATCAGACAGGTCACATTCATGCTGCTGAAATCATAAGTGGTTGTTACACATTTTAGAGAGTCTATTTCAGCCAGTGCTATTCTGTGAGACATCCAAGCTTCACAAGACATTTTTATCTTCTTATCTAACCATACAGGGAAGTCAGTTCTGTAACACAGATGTGTTGCCTTCTGGCCCTGGAATCAAAGTGTCTATTTCCCATCAGGAATTTTACTGCCAGAAAATGGTCCCTGCCAGTGTGGTTCAGCAGAAGCTAGAGAAACAGGCATTGGTTGCTCATGTCTTTTATGCGTGTTAGCTTTTCTTACCACCTGCTTCTTAATGGATTTAATTTGTTTCTAACTGTATGCTAATTTTTGTTGGAAAGTTACTATTCTTCTGAATGCTGTAATTCTCCCATTATTTCTCCTTAATAGGAGGTTATTTAACAAGTTTCTTGCAGTGAGGGTAGAACACAAGTAGATCACTTTTTATAAGCTAATGAAATATATAAATAATGGTCTATTGCCAAACCTGGGAACTTGCCAGGTTTACCCACAGACCCCAGCAACGAGTCACCAGGAAAACATTCAGATTCTCTGTGATTGGATAATATGTTTCTGGTTCCACCTTTGCCCTTCCTTAACTTTTCCCAGATATGCACTAACTCCACCTACATCCAGCATCATTGCCCCTCATACATTTAGGCCCATCAAGTAATTTGTGATTAGTTTTAAGTCCACTGGTGCCTAACCTGGACCCAATAATCAATATATAATATATAATTTATAACAAATAGTAACACAACAGTGTGTGTCTGTCCTCCGAATACACTGCAGTTGGTGGCCGCATCTCCTGCCATCAATGTTATGTGTGACCTGTTACATCACATAACCATGATGCCAACAGGAGGAAAGGCTATAAGACATGAGTAACTATTTTTTTGTATGTTATAAGCCTCAGCTGGCATTATTAATAGTTAAAATGCATTTTGGGGATAAGCCCACCATGTGATGATGGGAATGTGTGGGTCTGCTGAGCAATGTTCAGAAAAATCAGTTTATTTTTCATTTTGATAGTTGTGGTGTACATGACAACCGTGCAAGTTTGGCGGGTAGATGGTGAGTCCATGAGGACAGCTTATGCGGTGGACAAAGACCCAAGTCAAACACTGAACAAGTTTTGTGTAATTTGTACAGATTTGCCTAATTAAATTTGTCTGATTTTTAAAGGAGCTTCTGGCATTCAAGTTCTTAAAATGATAAATAAGAGCATATTAACGCTTGTACATCATCTGTTTATATGAGTTGTGAGCAGCTCTTTGCTCTACTGAACATATTGGAAGGTAATATGGTTAGAGTATTGTGCAGGGCTGCCAAACTGACAGCCTTTCGGTTGTTTAACTACAACTTCCATTGGATGGCAGCTAATGCTGGGAGTCACAGAGCTGGATGGAGAATTAACATCATCAAGTTTCAAATCATCAAAGTGAAAAAAAAAAAATCAAACAGACAAGCAAATCCAGAACACGGTAACAGTCTCGCTTACCACTTGAAATACAGCTCTTAGAGCTTTGTGGATGGATCATTTTTAACAATAAAGACAACACAGCAGAATCTTCTTAAGTATGGTAATATTAGGATAATAGTGTTGTTAAAAATGGTCATTGTAGCACACAATCAAATTTGCTCAATACATTATTTTCTTTGTTTTTGTCCTTTGGGTCATTTGCTGTCCATATATTTATATATGATGAATATTGTGATATTTGGTGATACCTTTTTTATTGGACTGACAGTCAGTTTAGTTAGATGAGCTTTCGAGAGGTTCGTCCTCTCTTAAAGGAACAGTCTTTTGCCAAGACTGTTCCTTTAATCAAATCACAAGCAATACTAAGTTTAGTTAAGAAGATATTCTATTACAATAAACAGACTGTTGGAGCAGTCATAAATATTGTTAGGAGTCCAGCTCCAAGGATAAGGGGTGGTAAAGTGGTGGAATTCTTTATATAGAGAAACTCACAGTTTAAAAGCGGTACTTGGTGGTGCCTTTTTTATTGGACTGACAGCCGTTTTGGATAGACAAGCTTTCGAGAGGTCCTTTATCAGGTTGCAGGTAATGCTGAGTTTAGTTAAGATATTCTACTAGAATAAACACACTGTTGGATCAGTATTAATGACACCTGATTGCTTTATGCTGTAATAATTTATTTATATTAGTATGATTTTGCCTGTTTCTCAATCTCACTATCATACCTTTTATATTATGGAAAATTATGCATTTATTTATATTTGCTTTAAGACTGTGCGTTTCTCTATATAAAAGAATTCCACCACCAACCCCTCTTGTCCTTGTCCACTCTAGCTGGGCTCCTGACAATATTCACAACTGCTCCAACAGTCTGTTTATTCCAATAGAATATCTTCTTAACTAAACTTAGTATTGGAAAATATAAAGATAAATAGTAATGGAGATCCCAATGGCTTATAAAACATGCCAATCCTCTGTGGGGCCTGTTCAGCATGCAAAGCAACATATAATAAAAAAATGGAGTACTCAGTGTATAATCAATGAGTATAGCATAGCTACTATTGTAATATGCAATTATTGTGCCATAACATGTTTCGGGCATAAATCGTCATTTGATAAAGGGCAATTATGCCCAAAACATGTTATGGCACAATTATTGCATATTACAATAGTGGCTATGCTGCACTCACAGAGAATACGCTGAGTACTCCATTTTTTATTTTTTAAACTTAGTATTGCTTGTGACTTGTTAAAGGGAGGACAGAACTCTCGAAAGCTCATCTAACTAAATTGACTGTCTGTCAGTCCAATAAAAAAGGTATCATCGAATAGGATAATAATACTCATCTTTTTTTGCATCTGTGGACTAACACGATCACTCTATCCTATATATACTGTGTGTGTGTGTATGTATGTATATATGTATGTATATGTATATCTATATATATATATATATATATACCGGTATATATATACAGTATATATATATAATATTTACAACTGCTCCAACAGTCTGTTTATTCTACTATAATTTCTTCTTAACTGAACTCCGTATTGCTTGTGACTTGATAAAGGCAGTACGAACCTCTCGAAAGCTCGTCTATTTAAAATGACTGTTAGTTCAATAAAAAAGGAATCACCAAGTATTGCACTACTCATTTATTTATATATACTATCTTTCTATCTTTAATATGTTCATACCAAGATGGCACAATGCAGTGTGTGATATTACTGTATAAATATACCATCTTGTCAGTCTGCCATAGTCATCTATTGCATTGATTTTGCTTCATTCCCAGTTCCCTCTCCCTTTGCCTTCTCAAAATACCCCAAAGGACAAAGCTGTCTTTGCTGAATGATATTGCGGGTGTTCAGGTAGAGCGGGAGTGTGAAGTTCTAAGTTATTTGCTTGTACAAAGGCATTTTGAAAACTGAATGAGCTCCCCTCCATAGCTAGGATTTGTTCTCTGGGAAACTGTTGTTTAGGCAGTAGTTAAAATTTAGAGTAAGGAATGAACTGTGTAGGTGTTGCCTGTGTGTGTGTGTTCACTGAGTATCTGGAGCCTGCTGGGTAATATATTGTGTTAGCTAAACAGATACAGAATGTTCAGATCCAAGAATAGATGAATTCAGTATAAGGAGGATGAGAACAGCTCAGTGGGATAGAATTGTAACATAATTACCCTCTTTTTTGTATTGAATGTGTGCCTGTTTAATGAATACACCATAAATATATTGGCTTGTGTTCCAGTTGTTGTTGGGCTCAAAATGAGCAGCATCTATTATAGATACTGAGATCTGTTCAGCCAAACAAGGGTACCCCACTACAAGACCTACCTGTAGAGTAGTATAGACAAAAATCTAATTATATAAAGTTCACAGAGTACACTAAACAAGGCAACATTGTTGGAGAAACAGTTAAGACGAGTAATATGTTCTTGTGATAAAGACAGCAAAGAGAGGAGCATTGTGGGGAAGACTGGTGGATGGAGGGAGGGAGAATGATGGAGAGTATACAGTGAAACCTTTGTTGCCCCTTACCCTGGGGCATTACATGTGCAACAATGTGCGTGTCATTCACATTATGTGATTGCATGGCAACATTGTAAGGAGGTTAATTATCTTACACAGATTCATATTCAGCTCTTACTGTGAGAACTATATACACTTTAACCATATTTACTGATACAGATTATTATAAATAATAATAAAAAAAAAGCTGCTAGCAATACTAACTGAATGATGTCATTCCTAGACCTTTTCAAATCTGTGGTTCCACAAGGTATGGCTCAGTTGCTTAAATATGTATCTCTTGCACTGTATAATTGTATTACTCTCTTATTGCAAGGATTTTTTGCTGTACTTTTAGTACTATAAAGTGATTTTCTCAGTGAAGCATGTACTACAATGATTCCCCATTACATTGTATAATAAAGCTTATTTACTTACATTGGTGTCAAAATGCAGAAGCACAGTATCCCATAGCAACCAATCAGCAATTAGGTTTAATTGACCAGGTGCGGATAGACCATTGATGTAAGCATTTCACAAGTTGCTATGGATTTATAGCTGAAACAGTCATGTTAAACGCGCCCCAGTGACTCCTGAGTTTACTGAATACGAGTGTAACATAATGATTCCATGTTACACGGCATATTATGAACCATCTACTATACAGTTAGAACAATAGATCCCACACTGTACAGAGTATATATATACTGTATCCTCTATAACTCTAGAGGAATGCAAGTACTATTCCTCTATCACAATCTCTACTCTACACATCTCTGCACAGTACTTATCCCTCTTTACTGTATTATACAGTAACATGACTACTGCATTGTATTCTCCAATACTTTTATTAGGTGTAGATAGTCTATTTATCTGAGGAAGCAATGCTGAAGGCATCCCCCAAATACTGCATCATAACTGAATAAATGGGAGTAACCCCACTTAAATTCTTGAGTAGATCAATTTTTCTTTTGTTATATTGTGTATAAGGCTGTGACCGTTGACCTTTCCCTGGACCAAGGAAGATCTACATAGGTGTGTGCCAAGAAACTCGATTATTGTATAAAACTGAAACTGTCATGTACTAATAATATACAATTACCCAACACACTGAACCAGGATATACAGGGTCTCCCTTACTGTACTCTGTTACTGTATGGGGTTCCCCTACTCCAGGGCCTACCGGTACTGGCATATGGTGCCTGGCCAAATTAGGGGGCCCGGTTCGCCACTGTGTACAGGCCCCCGCAGCAGCAGTCACAGTTGTAGTTTCTCGGCCTGCGGTGACATCCGGACGTCAATTACGTAGTGACGTCACTACGTAATTGACGTCCGGACGTCACCGCGTCAGTACTAAACAACCCATCAGCGTGAGGGAAAGCCTTTGAGGAGAGGAAACTGCGTGGCACTCTGGTAGGATTTTATTAAGTGTGTGCAGCGTGCTT
>WMED01011279.1:0-15343 GCA_019650415.1 Pipa parva | reverse complement strand
CAAAAACTGACCTCGACTTATACACGAAGTCGACTTATACTCGAGTATATACGGTACAAGTGTTCCAAGAGATGAAGGCTGACTTCTGGGAAGCAAGACTGGCTCCGGAGAGTCTGCACAGACTGATAGTGGCAGACCCGTATCCTGGACAATCAGGTAAAGGGGAACTAAGCCATTCACTGACAGGGGATTAATTCTCACATCCATCCACTGGATCCACATAAGCATGTGCCCATAGTGCCTGACTTAAGTGATAGTTACAGGACTATGAGAAGGATCTGACAGAGTCACACAGAGAGTAATGATTTACTGCAAAGGGGTCATAAAGTACAGATTCATGGTGTATGTTGAATTAACACTAAGGTGATCAGCATCATTGAACTGTAACTAGAGAAAGAGGATCCTGTCACAGTGTGTTCACTGTAATGACTCTGCTTTTCCAATACAAGCATTAAAGCAACGTTGTTATTATAAAAGAATTGTTGGCTCCCTGGAGTTTATTACAAGTTTAAAGGACAAGTAATGGAACCGTAAGCAAGAATATTTGTGATAGTACCGGTTAAGCTATTCTCCCCAAGCAAGGCCCTGCCTGAGGTATAAGGTACATGCTGCCAGGTAGTGCACATTAGTACAGGTGGTGACACCATATCCCCTGTCACGTGTGTAACACTTACTTTTGTGTTAAGGCTAATGTCTAATGCTCCTCCACTTTCATGACCACATATAAGAATTCCATTGGCTCCCAGAGTCACTATCACAAAGTTCAGATGTTCCAGAAGTGGAAGGGACAGTGAAATTGCTGTGTTGATTGTGTCATCTAACGTGCTTGGAATGTCTGGGAAGGGAACAAAACAGATGGAGGTGATTATGCACAAAATTCATGTAAAATTTAAATTCATGATGAACCCTTACTTATAGGCATAAATGTCACAAAAAATACCATAATACCACAGGCACCATTTTATTATTTTGATGGGTGGTGTGTTTTGGGGTCCTTGTGTTCAGGGATGTCTGAAGGGGGGACAAGTACCCTCCCCCAGAAGACCGGCCCAGTCCCCAGCCTTCTTACCCCAGAGGGGTGCATCGGAAGTAGTCCAAGCTCCACAATGCACCCCTCTGTCCTGGCCTATCCATCTAATTGATGGTTGCTGCCATCCCCCATATGGCGGGGTCCACCCTGCCGCTTAGTCATTGCATGGCATTAATACATTGTAATTCAACGTTGAATTCCTTTCCAGGTTGATTACCTTATTTTTATTGCTTTGCGTTTGGTTTTCCTCTTTGCTGGCTGCAGCCATCTTTTATTTGTTAAGTAGTCAAAGCCCCATTGTGTCTATTGTTTCCTATGTAAAATAAGATAACACACATTTATGAAATGCGCCCAGAAAGCACAGTTTATAAAAGATGGCTGCTTTCAGCAAAGAGAACAACAACATAAAACAAAACAAAAATCCAATTTCTAAAACGGCATCATTGCACGCAATGCATAATAACACTCATGCCAATGCTAATAGCAATTTTCATTTTTTGGTGTTACTGGCCCTTTAAGGATATTGCATCAGCCTGGCCTCATGTAAATGTCATAGCCTGTGAAATGTGACATCATGGGTCACATGTATTTCCCATAATCCTGCACAAGCTGTCAAATGTGATGTAAAACATATCAAAGTCATATCCTTTTAGCATTAAACTTCCTTGGCCTGATTATTTTTTTTAATCACGGGTTTATTTAACAGCCGCTTACCGATAGGTATGGGGTACCCCAGGGTCTTATTGATGCTTATCAATTCCCTTAGGTTGGGAGAGATAAAGGTGAGCGCTGTCCAGCTGTCCGAAAGGAATGGTTTGTTCGATTTGTCCTCATCCGTGGGCTCAAAGCAAACTATAAAATAGCAAAACATTCAGTTTTTACTGTCGAAAAATAAATGATGAAGATATAGTATTAGAATCTGTTTTTATTATTATTAATATAAAGGATCATCTGTCCTCAATGATACCTCCCAATTATGCGGAGGAGTTTAGGGGAACAGCACTGTCCCTCACCCTCAGAGGCGACAGCACTGGCACAGTGTATTTTGACTGGCTGTGTGCATGTGATGTCACTACCACCCCGTCCACTTTAGTCTGATTACCGGTTGGGAGGAGAAATTAGGGGACAGGGATTCAGTACTTGAAGCTGGGACCCAGGAGTGTGTGAGAGTATCCATACTGGTTGGCAATCACTGATTTAGGAGAACCATAATAGTCTAGAAAGCCAAGCTGATTGGTTGTTATGTTTTACTCGTCCTTAGTATATGATTGCTCATAACTATCCTAACTCCAGCAGGAGCAGACATAATGCATCTCTTACTTAAATGATTAAATACTAATATGCAGTTAAATAAGGTTGTGTACATTAAAACTATGCCCCTTATGTTTTAGTGCAAACTTACAGAAAAATAACTGGGAAGCAAACAGTAATACATACATTTTATTTGTTTAAATGGATGAGCTTTCAATCCTTATACAGCTGATACTTAGTGTGCCAATGTTGTGGATACACTGACCTGGCACCTTGTTCAGCTTGGCGATCTCGCATACATACCGGATGGTCGATAATGGAACATTACCGTCTATACACACCAGACGAGCCTTGCAAAGCGAGTCTGCAAACTGAGAAACCTAAGGAAAAAAAGTATAGTTATGGGCAACTACAACTAACAAGGGTTATTTTTTAGTTAAATTCATGAATTTTATTGATTTCTGTCTGTTCCTATCTTTACTATTAATAGCAGCCATGTTTTCTATGGTGCTTTACATAAAGCTTTTACAGGAAATTCACCCAAAAGGCCAGTTTTTAAAGGTAAATAACTAAATATCTTACTTTGCATGTAAGCACAGATTGAATATATAGTAACTATAAATGAATTTAAAACATTTTTATTATTTTGGTGTTACTGTCCTATTAAAGAACTCAAAAGCTTTTCAAGAAAACTGCAAATTGTATGTTACATTATGTACACATAAAGCAAGTATCAGATATTTCCAGATCAGAGATATAGCCATAATATCATGACTCCTGTGTTGTTCAAAATGGTAGCCAAAGCACAAAATGATGAAGGGTGGTTTATCCCCCCAAAACGTTGTTGTTTGCATTATGTGAGTTTACACATTAAATCACACTACTGGAATTCCAGACATCCATCATTTTCTTATATACGGATATTAAGGATGAGGTGCTCCCTGGGACGTTACCATGGGCTGCTGACTTTTTTCTATTGTGATTAGCCAAAGCAGAATATGGCCACCTAGCAAGCATACCTCGCTTGTGAGCACTTTTGTAACCCTGAAGCGCATACCTGGAAGAAACCTCTAGCATCACAGTTTCCATGCTCTTCCTACCTGTGTATAGACCTGTGTGGAGCCTACATTCTTGGCCCTGTCAATTACAACTAATTTTCGGATTTTCTTGTTGTCCCGAGGCTTTGCAGAAACCATGTTCTTAACAATTAAGTGTCTGTTGGAGACAGAAACACTGCACTCACAGCATTCCTGAGCCCAAAGATCCTTGCATAGCGATCAGCACTCGTTAATCACTTAATTTTATACTTGGACAACGGCAGATGTTTCTTAAAGGACAAGTAAACATCAGAAAGAGATGAAAATTCCCATTTGGATTGGTATGACATAACGCTATCTTTGAAGATGAATTCCTGAATTTTTTCCCTTCTTTGTGGTTATTTCTTTGCAGCATGCAGACATTTTTTAGCTATTGCATAAACACCCACTACATGCCTTTGATTTTTATACAACTTTATATCAAACATATTCAGATGAGGCTTCAGGAAGCTGAAAAAGTCAGTCCATTTGCTAGTCACCATAATGCGTATCCTGATGAGAGGGGCCGTAGCCAGTGGTTTTTAAAAATAGTGGCCTGTAATCGACTAGCATGGCTGCACCCATGACTATTTATTTATAATAAGAACAGGCAGACTGGGCTTGGATTACCACTATCAAGTCCTATCCAGTCCCCACCCAGATTACTATGCAGTCAATTCTTCTTTACCAATTATCTGGCCTCAGACAATAAGCCCTTACATAGTTATCTGTGATCTGCTGGTGGATGCCCATGTCTCCGAGACCAAGGGTCAGCTCGCCGTTGCCGCTTATAACTGCACAGTAGGTGGCAGTATTGTGATTCTTTAGTCGTGCTACTCCTGCCATGTCCTGTAACAGAAACAATTGTTTACTAAATAACAGCAAAAAAAAAATCCATTTCCCACAGTATCACTCCTTCTGCATGAGCGCAATGGGAGGAGTTAAGTCCACAGGCAAGAGTGGAGAGTCACTAATTAGGCTTGTTTTACCAGACATATTATTCTTTTGTATAATAAGCCATGTTTGCTCAGATATTAATGGGTCTTTATTAACAGGAGGAGGTGAAGTTAAGCAGCAAGTCAGTCGGACTGCTGGCATTCACTGCATGTGATCTATTCCTGCGAATGCGAGTATTATAGAAGGCAGCTGAATGCACTTGTATGTGAGCAATAAGGGATTTTCTGTTTTGGACTGAATAACTCGTTGTTGGGAATTAAGCCTTTATAGCGCGGCAGCCATGTGGCCCCTGTATGGAGATCAATGATAAACTCACCATGTGGGAGCAGTAGCGCATCACAGAACTGCCATGGTCATCCTGCCCCACCGCCGAGATAAAGAGAGGGTTTACTCCCAGTCGACTCAGGCAGTCTAACAGAAATAAGGAGAGATATAGGTCTATGAAGCCTGCTCATAGGCTACAGAGAAACATCTGCAGCAAACCAACAACTTAAACAATTGTGTGATGTAACTAAATGATGGCCATTACGCAAATTAACTGGATACCCAAGTAATGTGCAATGTAACTAGCTGCTTATTGATGGGAATTATGTAATGTAACTAGCTGCTAATCAATTTAGATTGTGCAACACAACTGGTCGCTTATTGATGGGCACTGTTTAAAGTAACTATCCATCAGTGGGGATTGTACAATGTAATTATCTGCTAATCCATGGGAATTGTGCAATGTAACTACCTGTTAATTCATGGGGATTGTGTAATGCACAACACCAGGAAAGCTTCCTATTGGGTGTCACTATAAGCTGTAATGACTTGTGCTCACCACTAGAAGGTGGCAGAGCTCTCACTACTGACTCATCTTGCTCTATGGTCGAATCTCAGCCAATTACTAAGCACTGGGTTGCCTTTAACACAGCTCAATTCTGCACAGCGCCAGTAAGCAGAATGCGTACATATCTACTGGGGTTTGTTAGGATCTGAAGCCTTTACATTTATAGGGATTTCCCCACTCACCCGCTAAGTTTCTGCCCACTCCTCCATAAGATTGGTGAACTTGCCCCGGATTCGTCTGCCCGCCAAACTGTCAAGAAGAATAACACAGGAAAATCAATTTGAAACAATAGCTATTTTGCTAATATCAAACTGCGCAACTCACATGTGAAACATATAACTTATAAAACATATGAGAATATCAATAATATTGTGAAAAAGCAATAAACTCAAATGAATAAAAAATGCAAATCAACGTGTAAAGTCACTTCCAGATGCAAGCCTCTTCAAATGAACAATCCAATTGGAACTTGATAATGTATTACATAGCACAGCTACCTGAAGGAAGAAGTGCAAATGACAAAAAGAAGCACTACATAGTGCATTAAATGGTAACCTTCAATGAAAGTATGATAGACCCAAACGTCCAATGTAAAATAGTGGAAAGTATCCAAGTGTAATAAATAGTGCAGAAAATTGATAATCACAATGTTGATGATAAAAACTATGTGCAATATCCACAACTTCCAAATTATGTGCTTACCAGAGCACTGAAAAGTTAAAGCCTTGAAATATAAATAGAAGCAATAGCCAGTAGTAATTCCTCCCAGTCGTTTGGAATCAATCAAAGTGAAGTCCCAAACAATCAATCAGATTAATCGGTAGTACCACTTTATATCTCCAACTCAGATCACACCATTGCACAATCGATTAAAAAAAAAAAATGCTCATAGTATAAAACCATTTGCAATTTATTGAATATAAGAATAAGAATATACTCACAAAAGTACATCTTGTTAAAAAACATGTGCAATGATGAACAGTAAAAGATGGCATAGTCCTACACATTCCGTTGCTGCCGAGTGCAACTTCTTCAGGGAACTGTCAGTTGATCGTTTGGAACTTCACTTTGATTGATTCCAAACGACTGGGAGGAATTACTACTGGCTATTTCTTCTATTTATATTTCAAGGCTTTAACTTTTCAGTGCTCTGGTAAGCACATAATTTGGAAGTTGTGGATATTGCACATAGTTTCTATCACCAACATTGTGGTTATCAATTTTCTGCACTATTTATTACACTTGGATACTTTCCACTATTTTACATTGGACGTTTGGGTCTATCATACTTTCATTGAAGGTTACCATTTAATGCACTATGTAGTGCTTCTTTTTGTCATTTGCACTTCTTCCTCCAGGTAGCTGGTGCTACGTAATACATTATCAAGTTCCAACAGGAAAATCAGTGACTCATCCCATCAACCACGCGTTGTGAAATTGCTTTCCCAACCCATATCAAGTCATTGGAATTTTGCCTTTTATCCTTTAAATAAGAACTAAACTTTGGTTTAATCCCTAATAATTTAATAGATCTGATAGAGAAGAACACAATAAAACTCAAAGAGCTCAGATCTGACTCATCATTAAGAAGTTATGAGCTCCTGCATCTCCTTGTTCCCTATCAGTACAAGGCAGCCATTTTGCTGTTTTAGACACGCCCCTTCCTGTCTCAGACACTCATATACTAGGGTCTATGGCACAGGTTTTCATAGAGCTGAGTGAAAGAGAGGGAAGGGGTGTTTCTAAAACAGCAAAATGGATGCCTTGAACCAGGGGTCCTCAAACTTTTTACACAGGGGGCCAGTTCACTGTCCCTCAGACCGATGGAGGGCCTATGAAAATCCCTATGCACACTGCACATATCTTATTTTAAAGGAGACCTAAAGTCAAAAAATAAAAAACAAGTGTTAAAATACTTACCTTATACTGAGCCAATTGATTATAGTCACAGCATGAGCTGGGCTGTAATTAGCCAGCTCCCGATGCTTCCCCCAATACCTCCTGCACAGCGCACTGACTGACACAGATGCCAGCGCTCAGCTCCTTCTTCTCCTTCCCCGTCCTCATACATCATCACACTCATTGCGGGAAACGTTCTCATTGGCACTGAATGTGATGATGTTTAAGCCCTGAAACACCTGAGGTGTAACAGGGCCAGTCAGCCAGCGCTGTGAAGAAGCATCGGGGGAAGCATTGGGAGCCGGATAATTACAGCACAGCTCATGCTGTGACTAATCAATCGGCTCAAGATAAAGTAAGTATTTTAACACTTGTTTTTTATTTTTTGACTAATTCTAATTTAAAGTGAAAAAACAAAACAAAACTGAAACAAATACAATATTTAAAATACACTTTGCTGCCTGCCCCAAAACATCCTCTCACACTGTGCTGCTTTTCCCCACAACCCCCATCCCACACTGTGCTGCTTCCCCCACAACCCCCCTCCCACACTGTGCTGCTTCCCCCACAACTCCCCTCCCACACTGTGCTGCTTCCCCCACAACTCCCCTCCCACACTGTGCTGATTCCCCCACAATCCCCCTCCCACACTGTGTTGCTTTCCCCACAACCCCCTTCCCACGCTGTTAGCCCCCCCTTCAGAGGACATGGAGTAGGGAGGGGGTTAAACGGATCTTACCCTCGATCCTATTTTCACCTCTGAAGGGGGGCACTATCCTTCTGTATTAGATTAATGTTACGGCGCTTCTCACTTTCTCCCCCACCGGTTCTTGATGACATCATCTTGATGCGCCGAGGGAGACAGAGAAGAGCGCTGTAATAGTAAGCTTGACAACAGATGGAGCCGGGCCAGGTACGAGGTAGGTAGGGAAAAGGGTAGCCCCCCTCCTGCCTCTACTCCTAGTCCCGTCCCTGGCGACGGGGGCTGGGTAAAAGGCCTCCGGGGGCCAGATGCGGCCCGAGGGCCATAGTTTGGGGACCCCTGCCTTGGACTGTTAGGGAACTATGAGGTGCAGGAGCTCTTTGTTTTAGTATAGAGTTATCTGATGTGCAGCAGTGGAGCAGGACTAAAATGGCAGCCAAAGCTCCAACGAAAAGCTAGAAAGAGAGTTGCCCTTCAGTTTGCTGGTCCTTCTTGTGTAATTGCTAGATTTATTTTTTATTCCTCCGTGTGCAACTTCCATGGAAAATACTCAGGGTACAAGTTATATAACTAAATTGCTTGGAAATATGGATATTTTAACGTTGGTAATTCAGTAACTCACCACCATATTGTCATTAGTGGCTTTGGCGATAAAATCCACATTGATTCCTCCAATCACAACCTACAAACAAAGATATAAATAAAGTATGTAAAACAACAACCCCTTTAACAGCTGAGTTAACCTTGCGCAGGGCAAGATGGATCCGTGGACATTAATAAATATGGAGAGAGTAAACAGGGGGGCCCTGCCACAGCCAGACCCATTCTAAGTACTGGGGGCCCTGGGCATTAATAAATACGCAAAGCATCAGGAGGCCCTGCCGCAGTCAGACCCATTCTAAGTACTGGGGACTCAGGGCATTAATAAATACAGAGAGTAAACAGGGGGCCCTGTCGCAGTCAGACTCATTCTAAGTACTGGGGGACCCTGGGCATTAATAAATATGGAGAGCGTAAACAGAGACCCATTCTAAATACTGGAGACCCTGGACATTAATAAATACAGAGAGTAAACAGGAGGGCCCTACCACAGTCAGACCCATTCTAAGTACTGAGGACCATGGGCATTAATACGGAGAGACTAAACAGGCCCTGTCAGAACCATTCTAAGTACAGGGGGCCATGGGCATTTGCCCAGTTTGCTCCCCCTTCCCTAAAACTGATCTTGTCCATTGGTTTTGTGTCAGCCAGTCTGACTTGTAGCTTCTCCTCCCTTGCCAGTCCTGCGTGTGATGGAAGGGGGGTGACCTCTTGGTGGGCCCTAGTCGTCTCAGTCCTCCACTGCTAATCTAGGATGCGGGTTATTCATCAACACGGGAAATTGTTTAAAGAAGTCTAGTAACCCATAGCAACCAATCAGAATTTGTCTTTCAAGATTCTAGTTTCCTTATACCAGTGAATGCCAACAGCTAATTTGTTGCTATGAGTTACTAGACCTCTAAAAAGATTGTCCCCTTGATGAATTCCCCCTATACATGCATGGGCATTGCTAAGGCATACCATTCCGGTGTACAAGCCCCCAGGTCTCACTGGAATTGATTTTTCTTTTCCATTTTAATGGCTTCTTCCCCTGAGGGGAGTGCCAGGTCATGGGCACTGTGTAGTGCCACCTGCAGACAGGTAGATGACCCCCCTACCCCTAGGAAATCCAAATCCTTTCAATATACCAGGTGCACTGAATTTTGTTGGAGGGCTAATCTTACCGTCCTATAATCCGTGCCTGGGGCAGCCATTGTCCCATCAACAGTGGAATCTCTTTTCTGGCCTCCTTTAGGGTTTTGCAGTTGATTGAGGGCCACAGCGATGCGGCTGCCCACCTTGGCATTATTCTTTATCAGTGCAATATCTAGGTAGACATTTAGTATGGAAGCAGCTAGTGCCAGGCTAAACAGGAACTCCCCACAACCTGAAAACTTCAGTTACACTGCGGCCAGTAACTTTGCTCGGACTGCCCCACTAGCCCATATTTTGTATTGCTGATTACCCTGAAGCCCAGAACCTGTACCTCCAGTTACATTCCCCCCCCCCCTTCCCCTCCCACAGTCATATATTCCCAGGTCTCATTTCTGACCTTCCAGTTAGCAGCTGGGCTAAAAATGTGAAATTGTGTATGGATCTTACAGTCAATGCACATTAATAAATCTCTATTCATGCACAAGGTATAGTTTTAGGTACCGGTAGATATTTTTATACAAATTATGCAGTCTTTTCATCTTTTCATTAAGGTGTGACCTTTGTTAGTTTTGTATTATCATTACAGTACAATTTATGGCATCGTTATTGTTATTGTTACTGAAACACAAAATAAAGTTTTATATCACATCATTATGCCACAACATCAGCTAGTAAATAAACTACTAAATATGGAGAAACTGTGTGAATTGGTCCAGTTCTGTAAAATTCATAATTGGACTCCCACCCATAATGCCCCTGTAATCTACAAATGACAGCACATTTACTATGTAAGCGATTCATATGTAATAATAACCATCTTCTGAAAACTTTAGAAGGGGTTATTTATTAAAGGATGAACAGTCGCATAATGGCCTAAATTCGCATCCTTTTGTGACTTTTCCCAGCTCTGCTTATTTAACAAACTCTGCAATGTGACAAATTCACTATCAATTTGGACAACAGTCGTGGACTTACAGAGTTCTTCGCATCACTTTGTGTGCGCATGTACAGGTAATTAGATTGTTCATCAAATGTTGGAGTCTGTCCCAACAGTGAATGCGACTAGCTGTACTGCTCAGAATTCACTACATCAGACTGGCGAATTGGGGGGCTGATGGCAGGGCTCCAGTGTTGCCTAAGTCGACTATTCATTCAAAAGTGACAATGGTGACTGTGACTAAGTGATATAAGTAATATTAAGTGACTAAGTAATATTCACAGAATACAGTTACTGGGCTATGATGAGACTGATGTCGCTGCCCTTCACTGGGGGAATTAATATCACTTTTTTGACTCTGCATCCCATTATTGCCCAACTCACTACACTGCATTACGCATCTGACAGCATCGGACGCTGTCCATTTGTTCACCAAGACTAACTGGTGCTTCATGTATAAGGAGAAGTGAATTTGTGTCTTCCTGATCATATTGATGTCAACAGACACAAATTCACTATGCCATGAGAATTCACCTTTTAATTAATAGCCCCCCTAGGAGTTACATCTGCCACATATTTTAATAAGGTCTTCTCCATCTTTCAGTATAAGGTTTACCCATGTACCCCAGTACAACCTGTAGCATTTTCGTTTACACAGATTATGTTTTATTATAAAAAGGATACTGGACTGCAGAGATCTTCCACTGGTCAGTTCATTTACCCTCCTCAGCAAAAATGGAGTAATTTCTTTTCCCCGGATACCTTCAGAGCTAAAAATAACACAAATCTGCACCATATCATACATCAACTTAGCATAAAACATCGATTATTTTAGATAATGAAAGAATCATTCTGGGATATGCCTTATCTTTATGGTATCACTGGTCCTATAGAGTTATTCCATAGAGATCATTGAAAAAATTAGATTTTTGATACATTTCTTGTGCATGGGACATGTGGGTGATCATGGAGTCAGTCGACTGAATGTGTAAAATGGACCATAAAATGAATAAATAGTTTATTTCCAATGATCATTTAAAAAATTAGAATTTTGAAGGTTTTCTTTGTCTACTTGTATTGAGCAATTTTTTTTATAATGTTCCTGCATGCAAATGTGTATCATCAGAGGGCACTGTTTCTTTGGTGTTTATGGATGATATTTATTTTAAAGGAGAACTAATGCTCATCCTAACTAGGGGTTATTCTTAATAGAGGAAGCTCATTATACTTACCAATCACCTCCTTCACTCTAGCGTGGGCTCAAACTTCAGGATTTTACAGATCTTCTGTTTTGTCTTTTCAGTGCTGCTATCCTCTTCACGTCCTGCTTCCGTTTCAACATTGTTGATTTTGTTTTTACTGCGCAAGCTCACACTGCTTCAGAGCATGCTCAATCAGTGATGTTAAAGGGGAAGCAGGAAGTGAAGAGACTTGTTAGACTGCTAGTGCTGGAATGAACGATGATTAGTAAAGTATAATTAGCTTCCACTAGAATCTGCCCTAGTAAGGAGAATTTATAGAAAAAAATAAAAGTAGATTCAGGGGGTTATTCTCTAAACTCCGAATTTGACTGTCCAATTCTCAAACAGAGGATTCCCATAGAAAATCTGTGACTGTAACAATTCTCCCATTGTAAATTCACAACTGCGACAATTTTAAAGTTGCGGCTGAGACAAAATTCTCATAATAAAGACGCGACTGTGACAGTAGAAGTCTATTACGAATGTCTTTAGCTGGCAAATTCACACCTTTACGTGACAATTTGGACTTTAGAGAATAACCCCACCCCCCCCAATCTTCAAAGCAATTTGAAGCAAATTCGTCTCAAATTCCTTAGTGCAGAGCTCATCCAATGAGCAGCTGGTACTGACCTGGCCTCCTGCAAGGCTTGTTGAACAGCCTTTTCGATCATTTGCCCAGACGCAGCATGTTCAGTGGGTATGGGAACCGCAATCAGTACTCCGCTGTCAAGGCGAAGTGCAAGTGAGCGGGCTGAGAAAAAACACAACCACATATACCGCACAATTAACCTTACATTTTTCTACTATAAAGTTACTCTGTTGTTCTTTTCAGTTTCCTGCTATTACACCCTGAATAATTGCTATACTGCTAATGAAGAAACCTTCACTCAGGGCAAAGTTTTACTAACATTTAAAGGTTGTTAGATTTGACACAAAAGTTGGGGCGAAATTTATTAAAGGCGAAATCGGCACTTCGATCTAATTTGCTTCGATCGATCGGAATTTGATTTCGATTGATCGCATCGGCGATTTCGCCTTTAATAAATTTCGCCCAAAATGTGCTCTGTGGTATAAGAGCAAGTTATTCAGCAGGAGCCAAATGTAAAAATTTCAGTAGGAATTTTATGGAACTTTTTTTGGGTTTGCCGAACCAATGGAGCAGCCAGAGAATTTAGTAAGTAATAACTGGATAAAACAACAACAACAAATTATAACAACTGAAAGAAATGAAAATTGTATGAGCCTTCACTTCCCCTTTAAAAGATAGGTCCACTGTAAAGTTTTATTTTTCTTACCCAGATGCGACGCTGTTATACTGAAATGTAATCGGATTTATTTAAACAAAGCACAAACATGTGAGAGAAAGTTAAAGGACAAGTAAACATACTCACCAATAAGCTGCGCAGCTTCCATTTCATTCTGGACACTACAAGGAGCCTGGTAACCACTGGTTTGTGTGAAAAATGCTGGAAAGTCTCTGGAATCTCCAAATGTGGATACACAGACCCCCTGAGTTTCCTAAAATCAAGTCCAGAAAAAAAACAAGACTTGTACGATTGGTTCAGGCACAGTACACTGTCAGGAACGCAATATCTGTATTAAGGGCCTCACATCACATATAAAATCACATATAGCTCTGAATTCGCATCTATTTGCCACTTCCCAAAATTCACTTCACTTATTGAGTAAACTCTGCAATGTGGAAAATACGTGACCAATTCAGGTAAATACAATATTTGCGATCTTACAGAGCACTTTGCGTGCGCGTGCTCAGGTACTTCTACTATTGACTAAACGGCAGAGTGTGTTGATGGAGCAAATACTAGATGCACTGCTCCAAATTCACCCATTTGACTACCACATCAGAATGGCGAATTAGGGGGCTGATGGCAGGGTTCCCCATTCTACTTCTACCTGACTGAATACGCCACACATCGCATCACACAACAATCACTGCTGTCCACTTGTTTGACAAGACTATTGGCCGCTTAGTTAATAATAAGAAGTGAATGTGCAACTATTTTAGCGATACGACTCGAATTTGACAGGTGAATTCTTTCTTAAGTCAATGAGGCCCTAAATATTCAGCCTCCAGGTGCATAGACTTACTAGATACTCTAGGGTCAAACCAATGTCCAGGATGGATTTAACCCCGGCTGATATCACAGCGATGGGAGTCCTGCCCAGCTCTGTTAGATCTGCACTGACGTCCATAGCTACTCCACAAGAGATTGGACACAGGAGGTTTCACATTATTCATTGGGAAATAAAACAATGATGCGTTAGATTGACTGGAAGTCATCTGTCCAGTTAATTTACTAAATTACACATATGAAAATAAATAGATTATTTCCCTGTACTGAGACATGGGATTTCTTGGTTAAGTCCACATCCAACATGGGAACAAAGAAGCTAAACACCTCTCGTTTATTTATTACAAAGCACTAAGACCGCCCCTCCATCCTTACTTTTCTCTCCTTCGCGGTGAACGCCGCCAATTCCTCCAGTCACAAATATAGGGATCCCAGCTCGATGTGCGGCTATCATTGTCCCGGATACCGTGGTACCACCAGAGAGACCCTGCCACAAAACGCACAAATCAGGCAATATCATGTCTAGTTTTCTTTCTGCAAAATGATACCCCTGCATACTTAGGAAATTTGTAAGCACAAAAACTTCCATTTTAATTATGTGGGGATTGTTACTGATCATGTGGAGCTGACATACTAGTATAGGTGCTAGGAAAAAAAAAAAAATTCCATAGACTTCAGTGAAATAGTGCCCTCCAGTGGGATTCTGAACAGGAACATAGCAGGTAATTTCTTCAATCTGTAGTTAAGTCTGGAGCTGTAAATGTTTGTTACTGGCGATAGAACTGTGCTACATAGGCTGGCACCTATGGGAAAATAAACATTATTTTGTTTGCTCCTTGAAGATGACTTTTAGCTCCCAATTGATAACTTGTAGGGCAGCGGTTCTCAACCTTGTTGAGACCAAGACCCTCGGTGCTGACGTCATGCGCCGATGTTCAAGTTCGACGTCATCACGTACGTGCGTCACGTGATGACGTCTGGGTGAAACGTCATCACGTTCGTGCGTCATGTGTTGACGTTCAGGGCTGACATCACCATGCAGGAACCCTTATAAAAACGGACCTGCGATCACTACCGGGCTCAACAGCAGTTCACGACCCCTGTGATATGGTCATGCGACACCCAAAGGGGTCGCGGCCCACAAGTTGAGAACCGCTGTTGTAGGGCCTTATTGACTAAAAGCCAAATAGTCATGTAGAACTCTGAATTCGCATCTGTTCGCCACTTCCCCATGTTCACCTATTTACTAAACTCTGTGATGTGACGAATACACGACCAACACTCTCAATCTTACTGAGCTCTTCACGTCTATTTCTGTGTGTCTTCACAGGTACTTCTACTATTGACTAAGCAGTGGAGTGTGTGGAAGGAGAGAATACAACTAGATGTACTGCTATGGAATCACTTTGCCACATCAGAGAGGTGAATTGAGAGGTTGATGGCAGGGCTCGTTTGTGGCATAAAGTGATTATTTCATCAAACGTGACAATAGCGGCTGTGACTAAATTAGACATGAACTAGGGACTGGGGGACATAGAAAGGAAAGTATTATTCACTTATATACAGTTAGTGGCACATTGTGAGGATGAA